>JAAFYQ010000276.1:0-46554 GCA_013389735.1 Phaseolus lunatus
AAAGTGGAAGAAGAAGATCGAAACGAAACGAATGGAAGAAGAAGATCAGAGGGAAAGAAAAGAAGAAGAAGATCGGAGGAATAAGAATGGAAGAAGATGATCGGAAGATGAAGAATGGAAAAAGAAGATCAGAAGAAGAAGATCAGAAGAAGAAGAATCGACGAGGAAGAATGGAAGGAGAAGATCGGAAGAAGAAGAATGGAAGAAGAAGATCGGAAGAAGAAGTATGGAAGAAGAAGATCGGAAGAAGAAGAATGAAAAAAGATGATCGGAAGAAGAAGAACGGAAGAAGAAAAGTGGAAGAAGAAGATCGGAACAAAAAGACTGGAAGAAGAAGACCGGAAGGAAAGAAAAGAAGAACAAGATCGGAAGAAGAACAATGGAAGAAGAAGATCGGAAGAAGAAGAGTGGAAGAAGAAGATGGAAGAAGAAGAATGGAAGAAGAAGATCGGAAGAAGAAGAGTGGAAGAAGAAGATCGGAAGAAGAAGAGTGGAAGAAGAAGATCGGAAGAAGAACAATGGAAGAAGAAGATCGGAAGAAGAAGAGTGGAAGGAAAGAAAGGAAGGAAGGAAAGAAAGGAAGAAGAAGATCGGAAGGAAAGAAAGGAAGGAAGGAAAGAAAGGAAGAAGAAGATCGGAAGGAAAGAAAGGAAGGAGAAGATCGGAAGAAGAAAAGAAGGGAAGAAGAAGATCGGAATAAGAAGAATGGAAGAAGAAGATTGGAAGATGAAGAAGGGAAGAAGAATGTAACATCCCGCAAAATAAAACCATACATACATGTATAATGAAAATAAAGGTAAACAAATAATATTGAAGAGTACATGATATTATATATATAAGAAATGAAGTTGCTCCTCTTAGGGAGTTAAATACATAACCAGGTCAAATGTTTTCAAAATTTAAAAGCGGAATTCAACCAAATACAACAAGACCGGCGATCTCCATTCATGAACCGGCGATCTGTAACAGAAGGCCCAAAACAGCCGATCTGCTATCAGGACAGAAAAACAGGCGATCACCCGATGGAGGCATAAACAGGCGATCTCCTTCCAGCGACCACTCACTGAGGAGCTCTACTCCCTGGAAGATCATCTGCTCCCGTGTAAAATACACGATCATCACAGTTTTAAGAGAAAACAGCCACAGAGCAATACAAAAGAAAAGGGGTAAGCTAGATGGTTTAAAAAGAGTTTAAATATGAACATAAAAATCAGGATAAAACAAATTCCATATACCCACATAAAATTATAAAGTTTCTCATTTCTTACGTCGGACTTCCACTGATTTAACACACATAGACACTTACCATACCACTGTAAAGTCCACACAGGACAGCAACCAGAGTCCACACAGGACAGCCACCAAGGTCCACACAGGACAGCAAGCAAAGTCCACACAGGACAGCAACCAAGGTCCACACAGGACAGCAAGCAAAGTCCACACAGGACAGAAACCAAGGTCCACACAGGACAGCAAGCAAAGTCCACACAGGACACCAACCAAGGTCCACACAGGACAGCAAGCAAAGTCCACACAGGACAGCAACCAAGGTCCACACAGGACAGCAAGCAAAGTCCACACAGGACAGCAACCAAGGTCCACACAGGACAGCAAGCAAAGTCCACACAGGACAGCAACCAAGGTCCACACAGGACAGCAAGCAAAGTCCACACAGGACAGCAACCAAGGTCCACACAGGACAGCAAGCAAAGTCCACACAGGACAGTTAAAGATCATCAATTCGCCCAACGCACCATACAATACTTAAATGAACGATCTCAACGACAGCAACAAACGTATCCAGGTTCAGACTTTTTCCAAAAACGCGTGCATTTCACATATCAGTCACAAACAAGCTCAAAGCGACACTAAAACAGGGGAGTTCGTAAAACAGCGCCAAAACCGGCGATCTAGTTCAAAACGGGGTATTTCGAAGTCTGCATTTAAAACCGGCGACCACGTCGCCCAAACACATAGAAACAGAGCATTCACGAAGATGAAAACGAAAACCGGCGACCACGTCGCCCTCACTTCAGAAACAGCTAATCTATGGCTTGTATTGAAAATGAAGTCTAGCTTCCCTTACCTGGACTTGCGCAAAACACCAGGAGCTCCGAAACCCAACGAAGCTTGAACGACGCCTTGGCTCTGTTTTTGCGTCTGGTTGAAGGACTTGCAGAGAACCTCCCAGGTGCTCTAATGGTGCTGCCTCTCGTCGTACTCTTGTGTGAAGATGCTAGAATCGCAGCGCGAAGGAGATATCTGGAGGAGAAGGAGCCAACGTTAACTCTCTAAATCACTTTCTAATCACCTCTCGTCTCTTACCTCTCAGGGGTGAGTTTAAATTTAAGCCAACTTGCCCAGGAATGCCGCTGCTGTAAGGACCTGAAAAATTAAATTGGAATAAAAGAGTTATATTTTAAATGAATTCTAAGTATGTTTTTATTTAAAATAAAAAGGGAGGAAAAGTTAAGTTAGAAGGCTACGAGGTCGCCGGTCGCCTGCTACACATGAGCGCCAGGTGGACGTCGCCAGGGAGACAGAGGCAGGCAGGAATCGCGCCGGCGAGAGAGGCATCCAGGCATCGCGCGGGCGCGAGAGGCATGCAGGCATCGCGCGGGCGCGAGAGGCATGCAGGCATCGCGCGGGCGCGAGAGGCATGTGGACGTGGTCAAGGCGCGAGAGTTATGAGGGCGTCGCCAGGGAAGACATCGGTCGTCTTCCAGGGCGAAGGAGACATCGGTCGTTCGCCAGGATGAGTCAGCAGTGGAAAGTTATCGCGCGACGTCGAGTTTCACACAGAGAAGGTAAGACCCAGACTCCCAGCATGAAGCGTAGGGCATGCGCGCCACGTAGACAAAAAGGGTGGTTCAGAATAGTGACATCAGAATGTTGGCATGCGCAGGAGACACTCGCGGTCGTACTGTTCAGAGCAGTGGCTGGCATGCACAAGCGACAACAGTGGCAGTACTGTTCAGAGCAGTGGTTGGCATGCACCAGAGACAACAGTCGTACTGTTCAGGGCAGTGGTTCTCAGACTTCTCTGCAGAGTGGGTGTAGCAGCTGCTTTTGATGGATAAGTTGGTTTAAGATGCAGAGACCCACTGCGGAGAGAAAGGAAAAACGTTGCAGCTTTCAAAGAGAGATAGAGCGAGTTACCTCCCTTCTCCTCCAGATATCTCCTTCGCGCTGCGATTCTAACACCTTCACACGAGAGTACGACGAGCGACAGCCACCATTAGAGCACCTGGGCAGTTCTCTGCAAGTCCTTCAACCAGACGCGAAAACAGAGCCAAGGCGTTCTTCAAGCTTTGTTGAGTTTCGGAACTCTAGGTGTTTGCGCAAGTCCAGGTAAGGGAAGCTAGACTTCATTTTCAATACAAGCTATAGTTTAGCTATTTCTGAAGTGAGGGCGACGTGGTCGCCGGTTTTCGTTTTCATCTTTGTAAAATGCTCTGTGCTATGTGTTTGGGCGACGTGGTCGCCGGTTTTAAATGCAGACTTCGAAATACCCTGTTTTTGAACTAGATCGCCGGTTTTGGCGTTGTTTGCGAACTCTCTGTTTTTAGTGTTACTTTGAACTGTTGAAGCTTAAATGTGAATCTTCGAACATCTGAATCTTTGAAACGATCGTTGCTGTGACTTGAATCATTCCTTTAAGTGTTATGTGATGTATTGAATGTGGTGAATGTGGGATCGAGGCATAGTATTTTCAGGAAAGAAAATACCGTGTAAGATCGTGTAGGATGTGCATTGACCGGTGATTCGTCATGATATCCTGACTCTCCTGAGATAATGAATTCATATAGAGGAAGTTATTCAGGTGTTGAGAGTCGAAGGAGGTTCATACGTATGGGTGAGTCGTGTGAAACAGAACGAGCTCGGCCTGTTGTGTGGATTAACCCTGTCATGCTTGGATGGTGATGATATTGAGATTCATTATACGCTTGTGAATGTGTGTGATTTCACGGCGACCCTGTGAATGTGTGTGATTTCACAGTGGGCAGTATGACAGGTGCGAATCTATGAGTCTAGTCAATGCATGAGTCTTCCGGAAGTAGTGTCAAGTGTCTTGTGTGTTGAGTCAGTGGTGGTCTGACATGTGAAATGAGGAACTTGAAGTGATAGACACTTGATGCAGTATTGTGAAAATGAATGACTCTTGTGAATATTGTGAAATGTGTGATTTCTGGGTGACCAGGTGCAGAGTATGAGAAACTTGATAACTTTACGTGAATATCTTGAAATTGTTTACCTTGATTTTATTTTAAGTATTCTTATTTAAACTCTCTTTAAAATATCTAGCTTACCCTGCGTGTTTTGCTCGTTGGCTGTTTTTCTCTTAAAACTGTGATGATCGTGTATAATTTACACGGGAGCAGATGATCTTCCAGGAAGTAGAGCTCCTTAGTGAGTGGTCGCCGGAAGGAGATCGCCTGATTTCTGTTCTGGTAGCCGATCGGCTGTTTTGGGTCCTCTGATAGGAGATCGGCCTCGTCCGATAGGAGATCGGTCCTTTCCGATAGGAGATCGCCTGCTTTGTTCTTTTACTGTATTTTGTTTATGTTTCTGGAAAATTTGACCGAAGTTGTATTAAAACTCCCTGTGAGGAGAAACTACATTTCATATATATAATATTTTGTTCACTTCAATCTATTTGTTACCTTTATTTTCATTATAGACATTTGTATAGTATTTTGGCGGGATGTTACAGCTGCCTCCACCCACTCTGCAGGAAAGGTTGCGTGTACGCTTCCCTGAACAGTACGACTACGCATGCCTCTGCGCAGGCTAACACTCTGAGGTCACTTTTCTGGACCACCCTTTCTGTCTACGTGTCGCGCGTGCAGTACGTCTGATGCTGAGAGCCTGGGTCCCACCTTATCGGCGTGAAACTCGACATCGCGCGATAACGTTCCACCGATGACCTCTCGCGCGATGACTATCCACCGATGACATCTCGCGCGATGACTATCCACTGATGACATCTCGCGCGATGACCTTCCACCGATGACCTCTCGCGCGATGACTATCCACTGATGACATCTCGCGCGATGACCTTCCACCGATGGATTATCCTGGAGGACGACCGATGTATCACCCTGGTGGACCACCGATGTCTCTCCCTGGTAGACGACCGATGTCCACATGCCTCGCGCCCTGGCGATGCCCGCATGTCCCGCGTCTGGCGATGCCCGCATGCCTTGCGCCCTGGCGATGACCGCATGCCTCGCGCCCTGGCGATGCCCGACGACACATCGTCACGCCTTCCCGAAGGTTCTTCATTCCACTATGTTACGTCCAAAGTATCATCTCCACATGACTCGGTGACGTCGGTAGCTTCACATTTCCAAGAGTAGACCAGCACCACTCTTCGTGCGCCCATGCATGCAACACTAAGGGCGATCTCTTTTGCTCAAGCATAGAGCTTCGCATGCACAGCGTATCTAAGGCTTAACCCACACCTTGATACGCGTGGTTGTTGGAACCCACTCTAGTTGATCCAGTACCTTGACCACATACTGAGTGCACTTTCGGCGATCATGTGCACCATAGGCGGCAGGCGATCATGCACTAACCAGGCGATCACATAGGAGACTTCTTAGCTACACTTTTCTTCCTTTACTCTTCTTGATCCACATGTCTTCCTCGAGCACATCCACGTGATTACCTCACGATAAAGTCATCGCACCTGACTACTATGTTACTGCAATGGTAAGCCGACCGACCTCTACCAGCTGACCTCAGACCTTGGGCGACGTCCGAGGTCCGACCACTCTGAAACTTCGTTTACCAGCTCTTTGTATTTTAAATAATAACATCTTCTGAAATTATTTAAATATAACACTTTCATTCCAATTAAAGTTTCTAGGTCCTTACAAAGAAGATCGTTAGAAGAAGAATGGAAGAAGAACAACAAAAGAAGAAGAACGGAAGAAGAAGAACGGAGGAAGAAGAATGGAAGAAGATGAATGGAACAGGAAGATCGGTAGAAGAAGATTGGTAGAAGAAGATCGGAAGAAGAAGAATGGAAGAACAAGGGTGGAAGAAGAAGATTGGAAGAAGAAGAATGGATGAAGAAGATTGGAAGAAGAAGATCGGAAGGAAAGACTGGAAGAAGAAGATCAAAAGAAGAGTGGAAGTAGAAGATGGGAAGAAAAAGTATGGAAGAAGATCGGAAGGAAAGAAAAGAAGATGAATATCGGAAGAAGAAGAATGGAAGAAGAAGATGGGAAGAAGAAGAATGGAAGAAGAAGATGGGAAGAAGAAGAATGGGGGGAGAAGATCGGAAGAAGAAGAATGGAAGAAGATGATCGGAAGAAAAAGAACGGAAGAAGAAGATCAGAAGAAGAAGAATCGAAGAGGAAGAATGGAAGGAGAAGATCGGAAGAAGAAGAATGGAAGAACAAGATCAGAAGAAGAATAATGGAAGAAGAAGCTCGGAAGAAGAAGAATGGAAGAACAAGAGTGGAAGAAGAAGATTGGAAGAAGAAGATCGGATGAAGAAGATTGGATGAAGAAGAATGGAAGAAGACGATCGGAAGAAGAAGAATGGAAGAAGAAGAAAAGAAGAACAAGAAAGGAAGAAGAAGAATGGAAGGAGAAGATCGGAAGAAGAATAATTGAAGAAGGAGATCGGAAGAAAAAGAATGGAAGAAGAATAATGCATGAAGAAGATTGCTAGAAGAAAAATGGAAGAAGAAGATCGCAAGAAGAAAAATGGAAGAAAAAGATCGGAAGAAAAAGAATAGAAGAAGATGATCGGAAGAAGAAGAATGGAAGAAGAAGATCGGAAGAAGAAGAATGGAAGAAGAAGATCGGAAGAAGAAGAATGGAAGAAGAAGATCGGAAGAAGAAGAATGGAAAAAGATGATCGGAAGAAGAAGAATGGAAGAAGATGTATGGAGGAAGAAGATCGGATGAAGAAGAATGGAAGAAGATGATCGGAAGAAGAAGAATGGAAGAAGAAGATCGGAAGATGAAGAATGGAAGAAGAAGATCGGGAGAAAAAGAATGGAAGAAGAAGATCGGCAGAAGAATAACGGAAGAAGAAAAGTGGAAGAAGAAGATCGGAACAAAAAGAATGTAAGAAGAAGATCAGAAGGAAAGAAAAGAAGAAGAAGATCGGAAGACGAAGAACGGAAGAAGAACATCGGAAGAAGAAGAACGGAAGAAGAAAAGGGAAGAAGAAGATCGGAACAAAAAGAATGGAAGAAGAAGATCGGAAGGAAAGAAAAGAAGAACAAGATCGGAAGAAGAACAATGGAAGAAGAAGATCGGAAGAAGAAGAGTGGAAGAAGAAGATCGGAAGAAGAACAATGGAAGAAGAAGATCGGAAGAAGAAGAGTGGAAGAAGAAGATCGGAATAAGAAGAGTGGAAGAAGAAGATCGGAAGAAGAACAATGGAAGAAGAAGATCGGAAGAAGAAGAGTGGAAGGAAAGAAAGGAAGGAAGGAAAGAAAGGAAGAAGAAGATCGGAAGGAAAGAAAGGAAGGAAGGAAAGAAAGGAAGAAGAAGATCGGAAGGAAAGAAAGGAAGGAGAAGATCGGAAGAAGAAGAAGGGAAGAAGAAGATCGGAATAAGAAGAATGGAAGAAGAAGATTGGAAGATGAAGAAGGGAAGAAGAAGATCGTTAGAAGAAGAATGGAAGAAGAACATCGGAAGAAGAAGAACGGAAGAAGAAGAACGGAAGAAGAAGAACGGAAGAAGAAGATCGGAAGAAGAAGAACGGAAGAAGAAGATCGGAAGAAGAAGAACGGAAGAAGAAGATCGGAAGAAGAGGATCGGAAGAAGAAGAACGGAAGAAGAAGATCGGAAGAAGAAGAACGGAAGAAGAAAAGTGGAAGAAGAAGATCGGAGCGAAACGAATGGAAGAAGAAGATCAGAGGGAAAGAAAAGAAGAAGAAGATCGGAGGAATAAGAATGGAAGAAGATGATCGGAAGATGAAGAATGGAAAAAGAAGATCAGAAGAAGAAGAATCGACGAGGAAGAATGGAAGGAGAAGATCGGAAGAAGAAGAATGGAAGAAGAAGATCGGAAGAAGAAGTATGGAAGAAGAAGATCGGAAGAAGAAGAATGGAAAAAGATGATCGAAAGAAGAAGAATGGAAGAAGATGTATGGAGGAAGAAGATCGGATGAAGAAGAATGAAGAAGATGATCGGAAGAAGAAGAATGGAAGAAGAAGATCGGAAGATGAAGAATGGAAGAAGAAGATCGGGAGAAAAAGAATGTTATCTCGCCGCGGACTCGAGCGTGGGGAAAACGCCTCGTCACTCCTTCATCTAGCTTTCTATCTGCTGCGCGTTCTGCAAGGAGGCTCCAGGAACCTTCACCGGAACTTCGAACGATGCCTGCAAAACACACAGATGGCGCCTCTAGCGGCCGTTGTAGCTCCGACGCTCAAGTCAGGCAACGGGAACACCAAAACTCTCTCTCGGATCTCTCTGTGTGAGACCGTGTGTGTGTGCCCTCAGTTCTCTTTGATTCGAAAACTGAGTGCTCTTGGCTTTGTGTTGTGTATTCTGAGGTAAAGATTGCGTACCTGGTTTGGTGTTCTTCTTCCTCATATAAACCCGCGTAGCCCCTACAGGCTACCTCTAGGGCCACTTAATTACTCTGCAATGTCGTTTCCACTACCCCGGGCTACCTTGCGTGCCAGCCTTCTTCACTTGAGTGCCAAGTCTGACAGGGGAGGCCGTGTGGGTACCTCTGCACCCCTCGACTTCTGTGCCTATCTGCCCTACCTATTCTCTGGGAACATCTTCACCATCCACGTGGCAGACATGCAACCCCACTGGGAGACTCTAACCTTGATGGGTTCTCGTCCCAGCAGGTTTCTGCACTTAACTGCGTCTTCTCATCTTCATGCGTGGTCGTCTCGCGACTAAGGCCATTCACTGCCTCTGGGCGCTTTACTGATCATCGATTGCGTTGTTCACATCGCGCGGCCGATGTCACTTCAACACACACCGATGACCGATGTGCTTCTTCACGTCCTCGTGCTCTGCTTATGGAATCAGGCGAGGTCCTTGAGTAACGTTCTCGCTGGGAGCCTGGCTCCTAGTTTAACATGAGTTGACAAGGAACCCCCGACGACTAATCACTCTGCATGCACCGATGACTGATCACTCTGCACGCACCGATGACTGATCGGTGCTTCGTCAGTTCTCGCGCTCTGCTTCTAGGCGCTCAAGTAGGAACCGATCTTCTGGTGGTGGTCACTCGGTAGCTGACCATTGATCGCCGTTCTTGAACGATCTCCACCCTGATTCATTTACTTTCTCGTCCCAAGCATCACTCTGCGACTACCGATGACCGACCGGATCAGAATGGAAGAAGAAGATCGGAAGAAGAAATCGGAAGTAGAAGAATGGAAGAAGAAGATCAGAAGAAGAAGAAGGGAAGAAGAAGATCGGAAGAAAAAGAATGGAAGAAGAAGATCGATAGAAAAAGAATGGAAGAAGAAGATCGGAAGAAGAAGAAGGGAAGAAGAAGAATGGAAGAAGATTGGAAGAAGAAGAATGAAAGAAGAAGAGTGGAAGAAAAAGAGTGCAAGAAGAGGAATGGAAGAACAAGAGACGAAGATGAAGATCGGAAGAAGAAGAATGGAAGAAGAAGATCAAAAGGAAAGACTGGAAGAAGAAGATCAAAAGAAGAATGCAAGAGCAGGAGTGGAAGAAGAAGTTCGGAAGAAGAGGAATGAAAGAAGAAGATCGAAAGGAAAGACTAGAAGAAGAAGATCAGAAGAAGAATGCAAGAAGAAGAGTGGAAAAAGAAGTTTGGAAGAAAAAGCATGGAAGCAAAAGATCGGAAGGAAAGAAAAGAAGATGAATATCGGAAGAAGAAGAATGGAAGAAGAAGATCGAAAGAAGAAGAATGGAAGAAGCAGATCGGAAGAAGAAGAATGGAAGAAGAAGATCGGAAGAAGAAGAATGGAAGAAGAAGATCGGAAGAAGAAGAATGGAAGAAGAAGAGTGGAAGAAGAAGATTGGAAGAAAAAGATCGGATGAAGAAGATGGGATGAAGAAGAATGGAAAAAGACGATCGGAAGAAGAAGAATGGAAGAAGAACAAAAGAAGAACAAGAAAGGAAGAAGAAGAATGGAAGGAGAAGATCGGAAGAAGAATAATGGAAGAAGGAGATCGGAAGAAAAAGAATGGAAGAAGAAGAATGCAAGAAGAAGATCGCAAGAAGAAAAATGAAAGAAGAAGATCGCAAGAAGAAAATGGAAGAAAAAGAATGGAAGAAGATGATCGGAAGAAGAAGAATGGAAGAAGAAGATCGGAAGAAGAAGTATGGAAGAAGAAGATCGGAAGAAGAAGAATGGAAAAAGATGATCGGAAGAAGAAGAATGGAAGAAGATGAATGGAGGAAGAAGATCGGATGAAGAAGAATGGAAGAAGATGTATGGAGGAAGAAGATCGGATGAAGAAGAATGGAAGAAGATGATCGGAAGAAGAAGAATGAAAGAAGAAGATCGGAAGATGAAGAATGGAAGAAGAAGATCGGAAGAAGAAATCGGAAGAAGAAGAATGGAAGAAGAAGATCTGAAGAAGAAGAAGGGAAGAAGAAGATCAGAAGAAGAAGAATGGAAGAAGAAGATCGGAAGAAGAAGAATGGAAGAAGAAGATCGGAAGAAGAAGAATGGAAGAAGAAGATCGGAAGAAGAAGAAGGGAAGAAGAAGAATGGAAGAAGAAGATCGGAAGAAGAAGATCGGAAGAAAAAGAATGGAAGAAGAAGAACGGAAGAAGAAGAACGAAAGAAGAAGATCGGAAGAAGAAGAATAGAAGCAGAAGATCGGCAGAACAAGAATGGAAGAAGAAGAATTGAAGAAGAAGAATAGAAGAAGAGGAGTGGAAGAAGAAGATCAGAAGAAGAAGAATGGAAGAAGAAGATCGGAAGAAAAAGAATGGAAGAAGAAGATCGGAAGAAGAAGAATGGAAGAAGAAGATCGGAAGAAGAAGAAGGGAAGAAGAACAACGGAAGAGGAAGAATGGAAGAAGAAGAATGGAAGAAGAAGAACGGAAGAAGATGATCGGAAGAAGAAGAACGGAAGAAGAAATTCGGAAGAAGAAGAATGGAAGAAGATTGGAAGAAGAAGAATGGAAGAACAAGAGTGCAAGGAGAAAAGTGGAAGAAGAAGATCGGAACCAAAAGAATGGAAGAAGAAGATCGGAAGGAAAGAAAAGAAGAAGAAGATCGGATGATGGAGAGAGGCCAAGTTCACCCCACCATGAAAGCCAAGGGCCAAGACTAGACCGTCTAGAACCACATGGAGAGCATCTGGCACAAGACAATGGGGAGCTACATGAGAAGCGTCTAGGAGGGATCCTAGACCATCTAGGACCTCTCACAAGGTCCATGGCTAAGCACATTCATGCCCAAATGAGTCAAGCCACAGATGGGAGGGAGAAGACCTTGTACATGCTACTTGGAGGCCCATTAGGGGTAGCTTAGTAGATTAGTGTATTGTAGAAAGCAAAACTTGCTCACTTAGGGGTGTGCTATCAAAAAGGTGCCCTTAGCAATAGAAGGAGGGGTGTGCTAGCAAATAGGTGCCTTTAGCAAAAGAAGGAGAGGTGTACTATCAAATGTTGCATTTTTGACCTACCTTCTAGAATATTAGGATGATGGTGTGGTTTGACTGAAGTCAATACCCTAGGCAGCCCCCACTTTTTCTATTTCCATCCCTACCCTTTAAGCTTGCTCACCAAGGCTCCTAAATCTATAAATAAAGAGGCCTACCTCATGTATTTTCAAGATTAATATGAGTAAAGTTATGCTGCCAAATTTGTGCCAAGCTTTGCTCTCTCCTAGTTTCTAGGAATTGATCTTCATCTCCTTTACCTCACCAAGGGTTGGCCGAACCTCCCTACTCCCATACACATCATGCACCTTCAAGATCACCATCACTCCTAGGAGGGTCTTGCTTGTAACATCCCGCCAAAATACTATTCATATCTATATAATGAAAATAAAAGTAACAAATAGATTGAAGTGAATAAAATTATATATATGTAATTAAAGTTTCTCCTCACAGGGAGTTTAATACAAATACGATCACTTTTCCATTAAAACATAAACAAAATACAATACAATAGAAAGATAGGCGATCTCCTGACAGAAGGGTGATCTCCTATTAGAAGGGCGATCTCCTATCATATAGGCGATCTCCTATCAGAAAGCAGCAAAAGGGGTGATCTCCCAACGGAAATAGAAAACAGGCGATCTCCTTCCAGCGACAATTCACTAAGGAGCTCTACATCCTGCAACATCATCTGCCACGATCATTACAGGTTTAAGAAAAGGCCAAACACAACACAAAGGAAACACAGGGTAAGCTAGACATTTAAAAAGAGTTAGATATGAACTTTGAAATCAAGGTAAAACAAATTCAAGATACCCACGTAAAACTATAGAGTTTCTCATTCCCTTCACCTGATCGCCAAGAAATCACACACTTTACAATATTTTCAAGAGTCATTCTATTTCACAAAATGCATCAAGTGTCTATCAATTCAATGTTCCTCATTTCTCACGTCAGACTACCACTGACTCAGCACACAAGACACTTGACACTACTTCCGGAAGACTCGTGCATTGACTAGACTCAGAGATTCTGCACCTGTCATACTAAACAGCTGTAATGTTTACCAGCTATGCGCATCAACACATTCTCGATCTCAAGTTCACCATTCTCACAGTATGACAGGGTTAATCCATATAACAGGCCGAGCTCGTTCTGTTTCACACGACTCACCCATACATATGAACCTCCTTCGACTCTCAACGCCTGAATAACTTCATCTATATGAATCCATTATCTCAGGAGAGTCAGGATAATCTCATTATAGACATCACCGATCAATGCACATCCTACACGATCTTACACGGTATTTCCTTTCCTGAAAATACTATGCCTTGATCCCACATTCACGACATTCCACACACCATACCACTCAAAGAATGATTTCAATCATAGCAACAGTCATTTCAAAGGTTCATATTTTCGAATATCACATGTATATCACATTTAAATCCAAAGCAGCTTCAAACAACATCAAAACAGGGAGTTCGCAAACAACGCCAAAACCGGCGATCTGGTACAAAAACAGGGTATTTCGAAGTCTGTATACAAAACCGGCGACCACGTCGCCCAAACACATAGAACAGAGCATTCACGAAGATGAAAACGAAACCGGCGACCACGTCGCCCTTACTCCAGAAACAGCTAATCTATGGCTTGTATTGAAAATGAAGGCTAGCTTCCCTTACCTGGACTTGCGCAAAACACCAGGAGCTCCGAAACCCAACGAAGCTTAAAGAATGCCTTGGCTCTGTTTTTGCGTCTGGTTTGAAGGACTTGCAGAGAACCTCCCAGGTGCTCTAATGGTGGCCGTCGCTCGTCGTGCTCTTGCGTGAAGGTGCCAGAATCGCAGCGCGAAGGAGAGAATGGAGGAGAAAGGAGGTAAACTCACTCTTTCGCTCTTGAACAACTGCAACGTTCCCCTCTCTCAGAAGTGGGTTTTTGCATCTTAAACCAGCTTGTCCACAAAAGCAGCTGCCTCCACCCACTCTGCAGAGAAGTCTGAGTGTACGTTTCTCTGAACAGTACGACCATGTTTGTCTCTTGCGCATGCCAACCACTGCCCTGAACAGTACGACCACTGTTGTCTCTTCTGCATGCCAACCACTGCCCTGAACAGTACGACCGCGAGTGTCTCTTGCGCATGCCAACATTCTGATGTCACTATTCTGAACCACCCTTTTTGTCTACGTGGCGTGCGTGCAGTACGTTTCATGCTGGGAGTCTGGGTCCCACCTTCTCTGTGTGCAACTCGACATCGCGCGATAACCTTTCGTCGATGACCTCTCGCGCGAAGGCTATCCACCGATGACCTCTCGCGCGAAGGCTATCCACCGATGCCCTCTCGCGCGAAGGCAATCCACCGATGCCCTCTCGCACGAAGGCTATCCACCGATGACCTCTCGCGCGAAGGCAATCCACCGATGCCTCATCCTGGCGGACGACCGATGTCTCCCCTTGGAAGGTGCCCGCATGCCTCGCGCCCTGATGATGCCCGCATGCATCGCGCCCTGGCGACGTCCTCATGCCCCTCGCGCCCTGGCGCTCATATGTAGCAGACGACCGGCGATCATGTACTACTAGGCGATCTCATAGTCTTCCAAACTACACTTTCCTTCCTTTTTATTTTAAATAAAAACATACTTAGAATCCATTTAAAATATATCTCTTTTTATTCCAATTCAATTTTTACAGGTCCTTACATTCTCCCCAACAAGAAAAATTTTCGTCCTCGAAAATTGAATTACAAGGAAAAGAGATATGGATAGGCTTCTCTCATGGGTTCTCCTAACTCCCAAGTTGAATCACCCGATCTCTCATCCCACACCACTTTCACCATGCTTATGGTCTTGTCTCTGAGCTATTTACTTTGCCTATTGTAAGGACCCAGAAAATTGTATTGGAATAAAAAGGGGTTATATTTTAAAGGAATTCTGTGTATGTTTTACTTAAAATAAAAAGGAAGAAAAGTTAAGTTTAGAAGGGTATGAGATCGCCAGGGCGCGAGGACGTCGCCAGGGCGCGAGGACGTCGCCAGGGCACGAGGACGTCGCCAGGGCGCGAAGACGTCGCCAGGGCGCAAAGACGTCGCCAGGGCGCGAGGTATGCAGGCATCGCGCGGGCGCGAGGCATGCGGGCATCGTGCGGGCACGAGAGGCATGCGGGCATTGCCAGGGCGCGAGGCATGTGGACGTGGCCAAGGCGCGAGAGTTATGAGGGCGTCGCCAGGGAAGACATCGGTCGTCTCCCAGAGGAAGACATCGGTCGTCTCCCAGAGGAAGACATCGGTCGTCACCCAGAGGAAGGACATCGGTCGTCTCCCAGAGGAAGACATCGGTTGTCTTCCAGGGCGAAGGAGACATCGGTCGTTCGCCAGGATGAGTCAGCGTTGGAAAGTTGTCGCGATGGCGAGCCTCACACAGATAAAGTGGGACCCAGACTCTCAGCATGAGACGTCCTGCACGCGCGCCACGTAGGCAAAAAGGATGATTCAGAGTGGTGACATCAGAATGTTGGCATGCGCAGGAGACACTCGCGGTAGTACTGTTCAGAGCAGTGGCTGGCATGCACAAGCGACAACAGTGGCAGTACTGTTCAGAGCAGTGGTTGGCATGCACCAGAGACAACGGTGGTCGTACTGTTCAGGGCAGTGGTTCTCAGACTTCTCTGCAGAGTGGGTGTGGCAGCTGCTTTTGATGGGTGAGTTGGTTTAAGATGCAGAGACCCACTGCTGAGAGAAACAAGAAACGTCGCAGCCTTCAAAGAGAGAAAGAGTGAGTTACCTCCCTTCTCCTCCAGTTGCCTCCTTCGCGTTGCGATTCTAGCACCTTCACACGAGAGTACGACGAGCGACAGCCACCATTAGAGCACCTGGGCAGTTCTCTGCAAGTCCTTCAACCAGACGCAAAAACAGAGACAAGGCGTTGTTCAAGCTTCGTTGGGTTTCGGAGCTCCTGGTGGTTTGCGCAAGTCCAGGTAAGGGAAGCTAGACTTTATTTTCAATACAAGCCATAGTTTAGCTGTTTCTGAAGTGAGAGCGACGTGGTCGCCGGTTTTCGTTTTCATCTTCGTAAATGCTCTGTTTCATGTGTTTGGGCGACGTGGTCGCCGGTTTTATGTGCAGACTTCGAAAATACCCTGTTTTGAACCAGGTCGCCGGTTTTGGCGTTGTTTGCGAACTCCCTGTTCTTGGTGTTGCTTTGAAACTGTTTGAGGCTTAAATGTGATATTCGAAAACCTGAACCTTTGAAATGATTGTTGCTGTGATTGAATCATTTATTTGAGTGGAATGAATGTCTTGAATGCTGTGAATGTGAGATCAAAGCATAGTATTTTCAGGAAAGAAAATACCGTGTAAGATCGTATGTAATGTGTATTGACCTGGGGCTTGTCTAGAAGGAGATATCCTGACTCTGCTGATATAATGGAATCACGTAGATGAAGTTATTCAGTTGTGGAGAGTCGAAGGAGGTTCATACGTATGGGTGAGTTGTTCAAAAGGGAATGACCTCAACCTGTTGTGTGGATTAACCCTGTCATGCTTGGATGGTGATGGTACTGAGATTATTTTATGCGCATAGCTGTGTGGATTCACAGCGACCCTGTGTGGATTTCACAGGGGTATGGTATGACAGGTGCAAATCTCTGGGCCTGAGTCAACGCACGAGTAAATCCGGAAGTAGTGTCAAGTGTCTTTTGTGATGAGTCAGTAGAAGTCTGACGTGTGAATGAGGAACATTGAAATTTGTTAGACACTTGATGCTTTACGTGAAAATGAATGACTGTGGAAAATATTGTGAACTGTATGATTTCTTGGTGGTCATATGAAGGGAACGAGGAACTGATAGTTGTTACGTGGGTGATTTTGATTTGTTTCATCTTTATGATTTTAAGTTTCCTATCTAACTCTTTTTAAATGTCTAGCTTACCCTGTGTTTTTCTGTTGTATTGTGGCCTTTTCTTAAACCTGTAATGATCGTGTATAATTTACACGGGAGCAGATGATGTTGCAGGAAGTAGAGCTCTTTAGAAAATTGTCGCTGGAAGGAGATCGCCTGTTTTCTTTTCTGTTGGGTGATCGCCCCTCTTGCTGCTTTATAATAGGAGATCGCCTTTGGGAAAGGAGATCGCCCTTCTTATAGGAGATCGCCCTTTTTGCCAGGAGATCGCCTATCGGTCTTTTGTATTGTATTTCGTTTACGTTTTTAATGGAGAAGTGATCGTTTGTATTAAACTCCCTGCGAGGAGAAACTTATTTATTTTATATAAAGAATTTGCTCACTTCAATCTATTTGTCACCTTTATTTTCGTTTTATATTTATTTTCAAAGTAATTTGGCGGGATGTTACATTAATGGTATCAGAGCAGTTCGTCCTTAGGATGACCTGAGGGCTGTGGATCCATTGTGTTTCTTCTGCTCATGAAAGTTATTTGAGTTTAAAATAACAACTATAGTGAAAGGTTTTCGAACGTTTTTGTATTGAAATTTTGTGTGTGCTTTGGTGAATATATGTTCTAACTGAAAATCTTAGTATTAAGAATGAGAAGGTCTTGATAAAGTAGTGAGGGTGCACACTCATAACTGGATCGAGATGAGTCTCAATCTTAATTCCAAAGGTTTGATGTTTAGCATATATTGAATTCTGGTGTGAGCTATCTCATTCTCTTGAGTGTCCTTGTAATTGATTGAAAATGGTTGATTGGAATGATGACTGCATACCAGTAGTTGTACTGGTGTTATGCTTGATGTTATAAGCATTATGATTCTGTTGATGAGCTCAATTTCTTAATGATTTTGAGATGCTGACCTTTGTAAGGTCTAGCTGTTACCCCTTGAATGAATTGATTTCTTATCGATCTCATTCTTGTAGTTGTAGGGAATATAGGAATCTTATAGTTTCAAATCTGAAACGAAGAGAGATGGCACGTAGACCTTCTACCCCTCCCCAATCTCCTTCGGAGATGAGCCAGATTGCCAAGGCTATCGAGATGATGGCAACTGCCATCCAACAGCAGAATACGGTAATGGCCCAGATTCATCAGGCTGTAATGAATCATTTGGGAACTGCTGGATCGGCTGCAACAGCTTCCCAGGTCAATCAGCCTCGGGAGCAGGTAGGGATGACCGAGTTCATGAGGCACAACCCACCCAAGCTCAGTGGGAGTGCTACCCCTGATCAAGCAGATCCGTGGACCAGGGAGTTACATGCCTTAGTAAGGAAGGCAAAGGTAGTGGAGACCCTGGAGAGGAGTGATTCCAGGATAATCAGATCACACCCAGGGGGTCCCTCCAGTGGGAAGGCCAAGGTGCAGCACCCACAAAGCAAGCCTTATACGAGACCTCCACCACGTCGGGCAGGAGCAGTTCCGCTCCAGTTTCAGCGGCAACAACCATGGAAACCAAAGTGTTTCCGTTGTGGTGGGTTACATAACGTCAAGGTGTGCTCCAAGAGGAATTCAGAGAAAGGGTGTTTCACATGCCAAGAAATGGGGCACATTTCTAGAGATTGTCCTAACAGAAAAAGGATGACTCAACCCAGTGGTTCTCGGCAGTTGAGGAATGAAGGCAGCAGACCTCAGGCAACAGGGAGAGTGTTTGCCATGTCAGGAGCAGAGGCGTCTCAGTCAGGTAACCTCGTGCAGAGTATATGTTTTATAGCTGGTAGGAGTGTAAAAGTTTTGTTTGATTCTGGAGCGACACACTCCTTTGTGTCAAGCCTGTGTGTAGCCGAGTTGGGCCTTCTAGTGAAGGAGTTACCTTTCGAACTGTTGGTCTCTACACCTGCGTCAGGGCAGGTGATGACCTCTACAGTTTGCCCCGAATGTCCAGTGATAGTAGAGGGACGCAGATTCAAGGTGAACTTGATCTGCCTACCTCTTCGGGACCTAGATGTTATCCTGGGAATGGATTGGTTAGCTGCCAATCACGTTCTCATTGACTGCGGTGGTCAGAGGATTGCATTTCCAGACCTCCAAGGATCAGATGTAATATCTGCTCAGCAAGGGCAGTCAGCGTTGGAAGAAGGGGCGAGGTGCTTCGTGATACTCGCTCGGTCGGAAGTGGAGAATAAAGGGGACGTAAGCAGAATACCCGTGGTGAAAGATTTCACGGATGTATTTCCAGAAGAGGTACCTGGGTTACCTCCTAAGAGAGAGGTGGAACTCTCTATTGTTTTGGTACCTGGAGCTGGACCAGTGTCAACGGCTCCAGCTGAGTTGATGGAATTAAAGAAGGAAGTGTACGTTAGATTTAGTGTACCAAGGTTTAGTTTCAGCTACATATAAGTTACGGAGAGTATATAAGCTGAATGTTGAGGGTTTAAGGACTTAAGCATGTGTATCCATGGGAAGTACCGGGGTTAAGTTCCAAAAATGAAAGAATGAGCTTTCTTTTATTTGAAGCTTGGGAGATGTTTATGTCGATGAAACAGCATGAGATGACTCTAGCTTAACCACAAGCTTAAAAGGAAAGAGGAGATATTGCATTTATGTCTAAAGTTCAATTAGACAAAGAAGTTTGCTGAAAAATACCAAGTAGAGAAGTTACTGGGAAAAGAGATGAAGCTTCACGCAGAATGGATGCTGTTATGTGGATCGTGATTTGGAAGATGAGTATGGAAATGGTGGATGAGGAGTGATGAGAAAGGGGAAATGGAAAGATATTCTTGTATGACTCGGAACTTGGGAGAAGCCGAGCTCATTCGAAATATCAATCGTGGTGGTGGAGAGATGTACGTAAGGTGTGCGAGGAGGGTGAAGATGATGGGTTATTCCAAAAAGTCATTGTTTGGAAAGTTGGAGGCAGAAGGGATGTGAGATTCCAGGAGGATGCGTGAGCCACTAACTTTAGCTTTAAAGCAACGTGGCTGGTCTATGTGCTTCAAGTGGATAAGTGTTCTATTTGTTCGACATAAGGGTTTGAGGTCCCACCTTGAGAACTTTTATCTTATACGTATGTCATCCAAGTAGAATCAGGTGTGGAAGGGAATGTGGTTGGCAATAGTCTGTTGTATCTTGGAGAAGAGGAATAGAGTTGTCCTTAAGCAAGAAATTCTGGATGAAGAGGAAATTTTCCAATCGGCTCCACTACTTACATGGTTGTGATTGAGAGATATGGTGCGTTCGTTCTTGTATACCTTTTCAGATAGGCACCTGAACCCAAATCAATGCATCCAATGTATACATTGAACAAGGAGGAAATGATGGGGACAGGAAGCCGAGTTGGCAAAAGAAGTCATAGTGAAGATTTGGAAAGTAACAGCAACAAGAATTTTGTCTTTATAAGGTGCAGAGTTATGTAGCATAGTGGTGAACCAAAGGTATTCCTTTAGGGAGCGTGAGAATTAGATCGGCAGTGGGAAGTCGATGGATGGTTTTGATCAAGAGGCGGAAGTTGATTCCTAGAAGGATATTTCGGATCCTAGTTTGAATTGGCTAGGGGGCATGAGCAGTAGTCAGCTGCCTTTTTTTTTCCTTCCGATGAAGGGACCTTGCTCACTTTTCTCTACAGGGGGCTAGTCCTGGTTCTGTTAAGGGCTTAGTTCTGGACTTGCTCGACCAAGTCTTCAGGGTTGGAAGTAGTGTGTGAGTACTGGAGTTGGCGCTCAATGGAACAGCATACTCCATATGCAGGGAAGGAGAATGGAATTTGATGAAGTATTGGGGTAATAAGCGTTGGTTCAACAGACAACCGAGAAGGTAAAACTGATGCAAGGCAGAATGAAAGCTTCTCAAAGTCGACAGATGTCCTATGCAGATCAGAGGAGAAGACCTTTGGAGTTGCTGCTGGGGACCATGTCTTTATGAGGGCGACACCAGCCAAGGGTGTAGGACGAGCTATCAGATCAAAGAAGCTGTCCCCTAAGTTTGTTAGGCCATATCAGATCCTCAGGAGGATCGGTCCGGTGGCTTGAGATCGCCCCACCTCCCCATTTAGCAAACCTGCATAATGTATTTCACGTATTACAGCCAAGGAAGTACCTTGCAGACCCTAGTCACGTATTAAAAGTGGACAACGTGCAGATCGGATGATCTAACATGGGAAATAAAAGGAACCACGAGAGAAGCCCATCCATACCTTCTTTCCTTATAATTCAATTTTCGGGGACGAAAATTTTTCTTGTTGGGGAGATTGTAAGGACCCAGAAAATTGTATTGGAATAAAAAGGGGTTATATTTTAAAGGAATTCTGTGTATGTTTTACTTAAAATAAAAAGGAAGAAAAGTTAAGTTTAGAAGGGTATGAGATCGCCAGGGCGCGAGGACGTCGCCAGGGCGCGAGGACGTCGCCAGGGCGCGAGGACGTCGCCAGGGCGCGAGGACGTCGCCAGGGCGCGAAGACGTCGCCAGGGCGCGAGGTATGCAGGCATCGCGCGGGCGCGAGGCATGCGGGCATCGCGCGGGCACGAGAGGCATGCGGGCATTGCCAGGGCGCGAGGCATGTGGACGTGGCCAAGGCGCGAGAGTTATGAGGGCGTCGCCAGGGAAGACATCGGTCGTCTCCCAGAGGAAGACATCGGTCGTCTCCCAGAGGAAGACATCGGTCGTCACCCAGAGGAAGGACATCGGTCGTCTCCCAGAGGAAGACATCGGTCGTCTTCCAGGGCGAAGGAGACATCGGTCGTTCGCCAGGATGAGTCAGCGTTGGAAAGTTGTCGCGATGGCGAGCCTCACACAGATAAAGTGGGACCCAGACTCTCAGCATGAGACGTCCTGCACGCGCGCCACGTAGGCAAAAAGGATGATTCAGAGTGGTGACATCAGAATGTTGGCATGCGCAGGAGACACTCGCGGTAGTACTGTTCAGAGCAGTGGCTGGCATGCACAAGCGACAACAGTGGCAGTACTGTTCAGAGCAGTGGTTGGCATGCACCAGAGACAACGGTGGTCGTACTGTTCAGGGCAGTGGTTCTCAGACTTCTCTGCAGAGTGGGTGTGGCAGCTGCTTTTGATGGGTGAGTTGGTTTAAGATGCAGAGACCCACTGCTGAGAGAAACAAGAAACGTCGCAGCCTTCAAAGAGAGAAAGAGTGAGTTACCTCCCTTCTCCTCCAGTTGCCTCCTTCGCGTTGCGATTCTAGCACCTTCACACGAGAGTACGACGAGCGACAGCCACCATTAGAGCACCTGGGCAGTTCTCTGCAAGTCCTTCAACCAGACGCAAAAACAGAGACAAGGCGTTGTTCAAGCTTCGTTGGGTTTCGGAGCTCCTGGTGGTTTGCGCAAGTCCAGGTAAGGGAAGCTAGACTTTATTTTCAATACAAGCCATAGTTTAGCTGTTTCTGAAGTGAGAGCGACGTGGTCGCCGGTTTTCGTTTTCATCTTCGTAAATGCTCTGTTTCATGTGTTTGGGCGACGTGGTCGCCGGTTTTATGTGCAGACTTCGAAAATACCCTGTTTTGAACCAGGTCGCCGGTTTTGGCGTTGTTTGCGAACTCCCTGTTTTTGGTGTTGCTTTGAAACTGTTTGAGGCTTAAATGTGATATTCGAAAACCTGAACCTTTGAAATGATTGTTGCTGTGATTGAATCATTTATTTGAGTGGAATGAATGTCTTGAATGCTGTGAATGTGAGATCAAAGCATAGTATTTTCAGGAAAGAAAATACCGTGTAAGATCGTATGTAATGTGTATTGACCTGGGGCTTGTCTAGAAGGAGATATCCTGACTCTACTGATATAATGGAATCACGTAGATGAAGTTATTCAGTTGTGGAGAGTCGAAGGAGGTTCATACGTATGGGTGAGTTGTTCAAAAGGGAACGAGCTCAACCTGTTGTGTGGATTAACCCTGTCATGCTTGGATGGTGATGGTACTGAGATTATTTTATGCGCATAGCTGTGTGGATTCACAGCGACCCTGTGTGGATTTCACAGGGGTATGGTATGACAGGTGCAAATCTCTGGGCCTGAGTCAACGCACGAGTAAATCCGGAAGTAGTGTCAAGTGTCTTGTGTGATGAGTCAGTAGAAGTCTGACGTGTGAATGAGGAACATTGAAATTTGTTAGACACTTGATGCTTTACGTGAAAATGAATGAGTCTGGAAAATATTGTGAACTGTATGATTTCTTGGTGGTCATATGAAGGGAACGAGGAACTGATAGTTGTTACGTGGGTGATTTTGATTTGTTTCATCTTTATGATTTTAAGTTTCCTATCTAACTCTTTTTAAATGTCTAGCTTACCCTGTGTTTTTCTGTTGTATTGTGGCCTTTTCTTAAACCTGTAATGATCGTGTATAATTTACACGGGAGCAGATGATGTTGCAGGAAGTAGAGCTCTTTAGAAAATTGTCGCTGGAAGGAGATCGCCTGTTTTCTTTTCTGTTGGGTGATCGCCCCTCTTGCTGCTTTATAATAGGAGATCGCCTTTGGGAAAGGAGATCGCCCTTCTTATAGGAGATCGCCCTTCTTATAGGAGATCGCCCTTTTTGCCAGGAGATCGCCTATCGGTCTTTTGTATTGTATTTCGTTTACGTTTTTAATGGAGAAGTGATCGTTTGTATTAAACTCCCTGCGAGGAGAAACTTATTTATTTTATATAAAGAATTTGCTCACTTCAATCTATTTGTCACCTTTATTTTCGTTTTATATTTATTTTTAAAGTAATTTGGCAGGATGTTACACCTATCGTCAATCCTGACTGGTTTCGCATTCAAAGGACAAGTCATCCCTGATCTGCACATCGTCCACTTCCAGCACATGACTAGGGTCTGCCATGTACTTCCTCAGCTGTGACACGTGAAGGGCATTATGCAGATTTGCTAATTGGGGAGGTAGGGCGATCTCGTAAGCCACTGGACCAATCCTCCTTAAGATCCGATATGGTCCCACGAACTTAGGAGGCAGCTCCTTTGATTCGATAGCTCGTCCTACACCCTTGGCTGGTGTTCCTCTCATAAAGACATGATCTCCCGCAGCAAACTCCAAAGGTCTTCTCCTCATTGCCAACATCATCACTGCCTCTACAAGAGTTATTATCCTTGTCCTCATGAGCGACATAGAGTGGCTCCCTCAAAGTTACTCTCTTCATATTTTCCAGATCCACAAGGGTTTCCCAACCAAACGATTCTCGTTCACCTTCTTAGCAACTTCAACTTTGGGGATAGATGATGATTCACTTTCTAAGGTAGAGTAATCCGGTGAAGATCCATCTACTACCGACATTAGCTGCAGTCACAACACCTTCCCGCCACTCGTCATACCACCAGGCATACAATGCTGATTCAACTCAAGAGGGCGACCTGAATGGCGTTCAGGAGAGCATGGCTTGACTGTTAAGCGGTCTGAACCTCGCTTACCCAAATAAATCAGCGTCTGCCACCCTAAACAAAGAGACTCATTCCTCTAGTTTCTGCGTTACCTCTTTATCAAGCAACTCATCGTACTGGACTTCCAGCAGCCTTGGAGACACACTCCAGACTTTTCATCTAAATCAGCATTCTGCAACGTCACCATCACGCCAGCGTACCCCTATACTAGCACCGACCTGGAAGAACAGATACAGCTGACAATGCAGCATTGTTTCTAAAATCATAAACGAAACGCTGACCACCACAACCGCCCATCTAAAGGATTAGCTGCAAATCCCATCTCATTAGAAACACAAGGCACGGAAAGTTCTGCTTCCACCTCCAACTTTCTGCAATTTACTAACATTGCTAGAAGAACTCAACATCATCATAATACGGCTTACCCTTATTCTATCCATAGCCATTTCCTCCTTCTCTTCTACGTTCACAGGCAGAACTGCATCCTCATTTGTCAAGTTCAGGGGACTTACTGCATCAGGAGCCTTAAATCTCAACCCACCATTTCCATACTCATCTTCCAAATCACGATTCACAAAACAGCATCCATTCTGCGTGAAGCTTTCTCTCTTATCCCAGTAACTTTTCTACTTGGTATTTTTCAGCAAATTTCTCTGGCTAAAAGAACTTTAGACATAAATACAATACCTCCTCTTTCCTTTTAAGCTTGTGGTTAAGCTAGAGTCATCTCATGCTGTTTCATCGACATAAACATCTCCCAAGCTTCAAATAAAAGAAAATTCATTCTTTCATTCTTGGAACTTAACCCCGGTACTTCCCATGGATACACATGCTTAAGTCCTTAAACCCTCAACATTCAGCTTATATACTCTCCATAACTTATATGTAGCTGAAACTAAACCTTGGTACAACTAAATCTAACTTACACTTGCTTCTTTAATTCCATCTACCCAGCTGGAACCATGATGTAGGGAGCCATGGACGCTGGTCCAGCTCTAGGTACCAAAACAATAGAGAATTCCATCTCTCTCTTAGGAGGTAGTCCAGGTATTCCTTCTGGGACTACATCCATGAAATCCTTCACCACATGTATACAGCCCATAACTTCATCACTCTTCGCTTCCCCCCCTTGAGCTAGGATCACAAGGTACGGCGCCCCTTCTAACAACCCCGACCATACACACTGAGCAGATATCATATCTGACTCTCGGAGGCTCGGAAACACCACGTTCTGCCTACTGAAATCTATGAGAATGTGATTGGCAGATAACCAATCCATCCCCAGGATAACATCCAGATCCTAAAGAGGTAGGCAGATCAAATTTACTTTGAATCTGCGTCCCTCTACTATCACTGGACATTCGGGGCAAACTGTAGAGGTCAACACCTGTCCTGACGCAGGTGTAGGGACCAACAGTTCAAACGGTAACTCCTTCACTAGAAGACCCAACTCGGCTACACACAGGCTTGACACAAAGGAGTGTGTCGCTCCAGAATCAAACAAAATTCTAACGTATCTACCAGCTATAAACAAGCACCTTGTACTAGGTTACCTGACTGAGATACTTCCGCTCCAGACAGGGCAGACACTCTCCCTGCTGCCTGAGGTCTGCTGCCTTCGTTCCTCAACTGCTGGGAAACACTGGGTTGAGTCGCACTATACCCGTTAGGACACTCTCTAGCAAGGTTTCCCATCTTTCGGCAGATGTAGCATTTTCTCCCTGAATTCCTCTTGGGGCACCCGTTGACGTTAGGTGGCCCATCACAACGGAAACATCTTGGTTTCCATGGTTGTTGCTGCTGAAACTGGGGCGGAACTGCTCCTGCCCGATGTGGTAGAGGTCTCGCATAAGGCTTGCTTTGTGGGTGCTGCACCTTGGCCTTCCCACTGGAGGGACCCCCTGGGTGTGATCTGATTACTCTGGAATCACTCCTCTCCAGGGTCTCCACCACCTTTGCCTTCTTTACTAAGGCACGAAACTCCTTGATCCACGGATCTGCTTGATCAGGGGTAGCATTCCCACGGAACTTGGCTGGGTTGTGCCTCATGAATTCGGTCAGTCCCATCTGTTCCTGAGGCTGACCGACGTGGGAAGCTGTTTCAGTCGACCGAGCCGTTTCCCAATGATGCATTACAGCCTGATGAATCTGAGCCATTACCGTATTCTGTTGTTGGATAGCACTCGCCATCATCTCTATAGCCTTGGCAATCTGGCCCATTTCTGAAGAAGGTTGGGGAGGGGTAGGAGGTTTACTTGCCATCACTCTTCGTTTCAGATTGTGAAACTATGGGTTTCTATATTCCCTACAACTACAAGAATGAAATCGATAAGAAATCAATTCATTCAAGGGTAACAGCTAGACCTTACAAAGGTCAGCCCCTTAAAGTCATTTAGAATTTGAGTTCATCAACAGGATCATTGTAACATCCCGCCAAAATACTATTCATATTTATATAATGAAAATTAAAGTAACAAATAGATTGAAGTGAATAAAATTATATATATGTAAATAAAGTTTCTCCTCACAGGGATTTTAATACAAATACGATCACTTTTCCATTAAAACATAAACAAAATACAATACAATAGAAAGATAGGTGATCTCCTGACAGAAGGGTGATCTCCTATTAGAAGGGCGATCTCCTATCATATAGGCGATCTCCTATCATATAGGCGATCTCCTATCATATAGGCGATCTCCTATCAGAAAGCAGCAAAAGGGGTGATCTCCCAACGGAAATAGAAAACAGGCGATCTCCTTCCAGCGACAATTCACTAAGGAGCTCTACATCCTGCAACATCATCTGCTCCCGTGTAAATTATACACGATCATTACAGGTTTAAGAAAAGGCCAAACACAACACAAAGGAAACACAGGGTAAGCTAGACATTTAAAAAGAGTTAGATATGAACTTTGAAATCAAGGTAAAACAAATTCAAGATACCCACGTAAAACTATAGAGTTTCTCATTCCCTTCACCTGATCGCCAAGAAATCACACACTTTACAATATTTTCAAGAGTCATTCTATTTCACAAAATGCATCAAGTGTCTATCAATTCAATGTTCCTCATTTCTCACGTCAGACTACCACTGACTCAGCACACAAGACACTTGACACTACTTCCGGAAGACTCGTGCATTGACTAGACTCAGAGATTCTGCACCTGTCATACTAAACAGCTGTAATGTTTACCAGCTATGCGCATCAACACATTCTCGATCTCAAGTTCACCATTCTCACAGTATGACAGGGTTAATCCATATAACAGGCCGAGCTCGTTCTGTTTCACACGACTCACCCATACATATGAACCTCCTTCGACTCTCAACGCCTGAATAACTTCATCTATATGAATCCATTATCTTAGGAGAGTCAGGATAATCTCATTATAGACATCACCAATCAATGCACATCCTACACGATCTTACACGGTATTTCCTTTCCTGAAAATACTATGCCTTGATCCCACATTCACGACATTCCACACACCATACCACTCAAAGAATGATTTCAATCATAGCAACAGTCATTTCAAAGGTTCATATTTTCGAATATCACATGTATATCACATTTAAATCCAAAGCAGCTTCAAACAACATAAAAAACAGGGAGTTCGCAAACAACGCCAAAACCGGCGATCTGGTACAAAAACAGGGTATTTCGAAGTCTGTATACAAAACCGGCGACCACGTCGCCCAAACACATAGAACAGAGCATTCACGAAGATGAAAACGAAACCGGCGACCACGTCGCCCTTACTCCAGAAACAGCTAATCTATGGCTTGTATTGAAAATGAAGGCTAGCTTCCCTTACCTGGACTTGCGCAAAACACCGAGAGCTCAAACCCACCGAGCTTGAAGGATGCCTTAGCTCTGTTTTCAGTGCCTGGTTGGTAGAACTTGCAGAGAAACTCCCAGGTGCTCCAAGGGCTGTCGTCGCTCGTCGCACAGGTGCTGGAGGTTGCTTGAGTTGCAGCGCAAAGGAGAGAAGAAGGGAGGGAGGAAGTTTGCACTCACTCTAACACTCTTGCGTCTGTAATGCTCTATGCCTTCCCGCAGTGGCTTTTGAATCCCAGCTTACCTGTCCACGTATGCTGCTGCTGCCACCCCTTCTGCAGGAAAGCCTGAGAACCACTGCCCTGAACAGTACGACCACTGTTGTCGCTTGTGCATGCCAACCACTGCTCTGAACAGTACGACCACTGTTGTCGCTTGTGCATGCCAACCACTGCTCTGAACAGTACGACCGCGAGTGTCTCTTGCGCATGCCAACTTTCTGATGTCACTATTCTGAACCACCCTTTTTGTCTACGTGGCGCGCGTGCAGGACGTTTCATGCTGGGAGTCTGGGTCCCACTTTACTCTGTGTGAAACTCGACGTCGCGCGATAACTTTCCACCGCTGACTCATCCTGACGAACGACCGATGTCTCCCTCGCCCTGGAAGACGACCGATGTCTCCCTCGCCCTGGAAGACGACCGATGTCTCCCTCGCCCTGGAAGACGACCGATGACTCTCTTGGGAGACGACCGATGTCTATCCCTGGCGACGCCCTCATGCCTCGCGCCCTGGCGATGCCCGCATGCCTCTCGCACCCTGGCAACGTCCGCATGCCTCGCGCCCTGGCGATGCCCGCATGCCTCTCGCGCCCTGGCCACGTCCACATGCCTCGCGCCCTGGCGATGCCCGCACGCCCCTCGCGCCCTGGCGCTCATGTGTAGCAGGCGACCGGCGATCATGTACTACTAAACTACACTTTTCTTCCTTTACTCTTCTTGATCCACACGTCATCCGACCGACCTCTACCAGCTGACCCCAGATCTTGGGCGACGTCCGAGGTCCGACTACTACGAAACTTCATTTACCAGCTCTTTGTATTTTAAATAATAACATCTTCTGGAATTATTTAAATATACCACTTTCATTCCAATTCAGTTTTACAGGTCCTTACATCCTCCCCAACAAGAAAAATTTTCGTCCTCGAAAATTGAATCACAAGGAAAAGAGGTAGGGATAGGCTTCTCTCATGGTTCCTTCTAATTCCCCTGGTGAATCACCCGATCTGCACGTCGTCCACTTCCAACACGTGACTAGGGTCTGCAAGATACTTCCTTAGCCGTGATACGTGAAATACATTATGCAGGTTTGCTAAATGGGGAGGTGGGGCGATCTCAGACTGATCCCCCTTAGGGTCTGATATGGCCCAACAAACTTAGGGGACAGCTTCTCTGATCTGATCGCCCATCCTACACCCTTGGCTGGTGTCCTCCTTCATAAAGACATGATCCCCCAGCAGCAAACCCAAAAGGTCTTCTCCCCTGCTCTGCCTAGGACATCTGCCGACTTTGCGAAATTTTCATTCTGCCCTGTATCAGTTTCACCCTCTCGGTTGTCTGCTGAACCAACTCTTACTACTCCCATACTTCATCAAATTCCATTTTACATCCCTGCATATGGAATATGTTGCCCCATTGAGCGCCAACTCTAGCATTCGCACTCTACTTCCACTCTTGAAGACTTGGTCGAGCAAGTCCAGGACTAGGTCCTTAATGTAACATCCCGCCAATTACTTTGAAAATAAATATAAAACGAAAATAAAGGTGACAAATAGATTGCAGTGAGCAAATTCTTTATATAAAATAAATAAGTTTCTCCTCGCAGGGAGTTTAATACAAACGATCACTTCTCCATTAAAAACGTAAACGAAATACAATACAAAAGACCGATAGGCGATCTCCTGGCAAGAAGGGCGATCTCCTATAAGAAGGGCGATCTCCTTTCCCAAAGGCGATCTCCTTCCAGCGACAATTTTCTAAAGAGCTCTACTTCCTGCAACATCATCTGCTCCCGTGTAAATTTTACACGATCATTACAGGTTTAAGAAAAGGCCACAACACAAACGAAAACACAGGGTAAGCTAGACATTTAAAAAGAGTTAGATAGGAAACTTAAAAATCATAAAGATGAAACAAATCAAAATCACCCACGTAACAACTATCAGTTCCTCGTTCCCTTCATATGACCACCAAGAAATCATACAGTTCACAATATTTTCCAGAGTCATTCTATTTCACAACTGTACCAAGTGTCTATCAATTTCAAGTTCCTCATTTCACATGTCAGACCACCACTGACTCAGCACACAAGACACTTGACACTACTTCCGGATTTACTCGTGCGTTGACTCAGGCCCAGAGATTTGCACCTGTCATACCATACCACTGTGAAATCCACACAGGGTCGCTGTGAATCCACACAGCTATGCGCATAAAGTCTCAATGTCATTAACTCTCCCGGTATGACAAGGTTAATTCATATAACAGGCCGAGCTCGTTCCCTTTTGAACAACTCACCCATACATATGAACCTCCTTCGACTCTCCACAACTGAATAACTTCATCTACGTGATTCCATTATATCAGCAGAGTCAGGATATCTCCTTCTAGACAAGCCCCAGGTCAATACACATTACATACGATCTTACACGGTATTTCCTTTCCTGAAAATACTATGCCTCGGTCTCACATTCACAGCATTCAAGACATCATCCCTCTCAAATAAATGATTTAATCACAGCAACAATCATTCCAAAGGTTCAGATTTTCGAATATCACATTTAAGTCTCAGACAGTTTCAAAGCAACACCAAAAACAGAGAGTTTCGCAAACAACGCCAAAACCGGCGATCTGTTTCAAAACGGGGTATTTCAAAGTCTGTATATAAAACCGGCGACCACGTCGCCCAACCACATAGAAACAGAGCATTCACGAAGATGAAAACGAAAACCGGCGACCACGTCGCCCTTACTTCAGAAACAGCTAATCTATGGCTTGTATTTAAGATGAAGTCTAGCTTCCCTTACCTGGACTTGCACAAACACCTAGAGTTCCGAAACTCAACAAAGCTTGAAGAACGCCTTGGCTCTGTTTTTGCGTCTGGTCGAAGGACTTGCAGAGAACTGCCCAGGTGCTCTAATGGTGGCTGTCGCTCGTCGTACTCTCGTGTGAAGGTGCTAGGATCGCAGCGCGAAGGAGGCAACTGGAGGAGAAGGGAGGTAACTCACTCTTTCTCTCTTTGAAGGCTGCGACGTTTCTTGTTTCTCTCAGCAGTGGGTCTCTGCATCTTAAACCAACTCACCCATCAAAAGCAGCTGCCACACCCACTCTGCAGAGAAGTCTGAGAACCACTGCCCTGAACAGTACGACCACCGTTGTCTCTGGTGCATGCCAACCACTGCTCTGAACAGTACTGCCACTGTTGTCGCTTGTGCATGCCAGCCACTGCTCTGAACAGTACGACCGCGAGTGTCTCCTGCGCATGCCAACATTCTGATGTCACCACTCTGAATCATCCTTTTTGCCTACGTGGCGCGCGTGCAGGACGTCTCATGCTGAGAGTCTGGGTCCCACTTTATCTGTGTGAGGCTCGCCATCGCGACAACTTTCCAACGCTGACTCATCCTGGCGAACGACCGATGTCTCCTTCGCCCTGGAAGACGACCGATGTCTTCCTCTGGGAGACGACCGATGTCCTTCCTCTGGGAGACGACCGATGTCTTCCTCTGGGAGACGACCGATGTCTTCCTCTGGGAGACGACCGATGTCTTCCCTGGCGACGCCCTCATAACTCTCGCGCCTTGGCCACGTCCACATGCCTCGCGCCCTGGCAATGCCCGCATGCCTCTCGTGCCCGCGCGATGCCCGCATGCCTCGCGCCCGCGCGATGCCTGCATACCTCGCGCCCTGGCGACGTCTTCGCGCCCTGGCGACGTCTTCGCGCCCTGGCGACGTCCTCGCGCCCTGGCGACGTCCTCGCGCCCTGGCGATCTCATACCCTTCTAAACTTAACTTTTCTTCCTTTTTATTTTAAGTAAAACATACACAGAATTCCTTTAAAATATAACCCCTTTTTATTCCAATACAATTTTCTGGGTCCTTACAATCTCCCCAACAAGAAAAATTTTCGTCCCCGAAAATTGAATTATAAGGAAAGAAGGTATGGATGGGCTTCTCTCGTGGTTCCTTTTATTTCCCATGTTAGATCATCCGATCTGCACGTTGTCCACTTTTAATACGTGACTAGGGTCTGCAAGGTACTTCCTTGGCTGTAATACGTGAAATACATTATGCAGGTTTGCTAAATGGGGAGGTGGGGCGATCTCAAGCCACCGGACCGATCCTCCTGAGGATCTGATATGGCCCAACAAACTTAGGGGACAGCTTCTTTGATCTGATAGCTCGTCCTACACCCTTGGCTGGTGTCGCCCTCATAAAGACATGGTCCCCAGCAGCAACTCCAAAGGTCTTCTCCTCTGATCTGCATAGGACATCTGTCGACTTTGAGAAGCTTTCATTCTGCCTTGCATCAGTTTTACCTTCTCGGTTGTCTGTTGAACCAACGCTTATTACCCCAATACTTCATCAAATTCCATTCTCCTTCCCTGCATATGGAGTATGCTGTTCCATTGAGCGCCAACTCCAGTACTCACACTCTACTTCCAACCCTGAAGACTTGGTCGAGCAAGTCCAGAACTAAGCCCTTAACAGAACCAGGACTAGCCCCCTGTAGAGAAAAGTGAGCAAGGTCCCTTCATCGGAAGGAAAAAAAAGGCAGCTGACTACTGCTCATGCCCCCTAGCCAATTCAAACTAGGATCCGAAATATCCTTCTAGGAATCAACTTCCGCCTCTTGATCAAAACCATCCATCGACTTCCCACTGCTGATCTAATTCTCACGCTCCCTAAAGGAATACCTTTGGTTCACCACTATGCTACATAACTCTGCACCTTATAAAGACAAAATTCTTGTTGCTGTTACTTTCCAAATCTTCACTATGACTTCTTTTGCCAACTCGGCTTCCTGTCCCCATCATTTCCTCCTTGTTCAATGTATACATTGGATGCATTGATTTGGGTTCAGGTGCATATCTGAAAAGGTATACAAGAACGAACGCACCATATCTCTCAATCACAACCATGTAAGTAGTGGAGCCGATTGGAAAATTTCCTCTGCATCCAGAATTTCTTGCTTAAGGACAACTCTATTCCTCTTCTCCAAGATACAACAGACTATTGCCACCCACATTCCCTTCCACACCTGATTCTACTTGGATGACATAAGTATAAGATAAAAGTTCTCAAGGTGGGACCTCAAACCCTTATGCCGAACAAATAGAACACTTATCCACTTGAAGCACATAGACCAGCCACGTTGCTTTAAAGTTAAAGTTAGTGGCCCACGCATCCTCCTGAAATCTCACATCCCCTCTGCCTCCAACTTTCCAAACAATGACTTTTTGGAATAAACCATCATCTTCACCCTCCTCGCACACCTTACGTACATCTCTCCACCACCACGATTGATATTTCGAATGAGTTCGGCTTCTCCCAAGTTCTGAGTCATACAAGAATATCTTTCCATTTCCCTTTCTCATCACTCCTCATCCACCATTTCCATACTCATCTTCCAAATCACGATCCACAAAACAGCATCCATTCTGCGTGAAGCTTCATCTCTTCTCCCAGTAACTTCTCTACTTGGTATTTTTCAGCAAACTTCTCTGTCTAATTGAACTTTAGACATAAATGCAATATCTCCTCTTTCCTTTTAAGCTTGTGGTTAAGCTAGAGTCATCTCATGCTGTTTCATCGACATAAACATCTCCCAAGCTTCAAATAAAAGAAAGCTCATTCTTTCATTTTTGGAACTTAACCCCGGTACTTCCCATGGATACACATGCTTAAGTCCTTAAACCCTCAACATTCAGCTTATATACTCTCCGTAACTTATATGTAGCTGAAACTAAACCTTGGTACACTAAATCTAACGTACACTTCCTTCTTTAATTCCATCAACTCAGCTGGAGCCATTGCCACCGGTCCAGCTCCAGGCACCACAACAATAGAGAGTTCCACCTCTCTCTTAGGAGGTAATCCAGGTATTTCTTCTGGAAATACTCCCATGAATTCTTTCACCAAGGTATCTTGCTTACGTCCTCTTCATTCTTCACTCCCAACCGAGCTAGGATCATGAAGCACCTCGCTCCTTTCTCCCAACTCCGACTACCCATGCTGAGCAGATATCACATCTGACTCTTGGAGATCTGGAAACGCTAATTTCCTGCCTACCGCGACCTATGAGAATGTGATTGGCAGCTAGCCAATCCATTCCTAAGATAACATCCAGATCCTGAAGAGGTAGACAGATCAAGTTCACTTTGAATCTGCGTCCCTCTACTATCACTGGACATTCAGGGCAAACTGTAGAGGTCAACACCTGTCCTGACGCAGGTGTAGAGACCAACAGTTCGAAAGGTAACTCCTTCACTAGAAAGGCCCAACTCGGCTACACACAAGCTTGACACAAAGGAGTGTGTCGCTCCAGAATCAACCAAAATTCTAACGCATCTACCAGCTATAGAGCAACACTCTGTACTAAGTTACCTGACTGAGATGCCTCTGCTCCTGACATGGCAAACACTCTCCCCGTTGCCTGAGGTCTGCCCCCTTCGTTCCTCATCTGCTGAGAGCCACTGGGTTGAGTCGCCCCATTCCTGCTTGGGCAATCTCTAGCAACGTGCCCCGTCCTTTGGCAGACAAAACACCTTCTCTCAAAATCCTTCTTGGGGCACACCTTGGACGTGTGAGGTCCACCACAATGGAAACACTTGGGTTTCCAAGGTTGTGGCTGCTGAAACTGGGATGACGTTGCTTCCGCCCGACGTGGTGGAGGTCTCGTATAAGGCTTGCCTTGTGGGTACTGCACCTTAGCCTTCCCACTTGAAGGATTCCCTGGGTGTGACCTGATCACCCGAGAATCACCCTTTTCCAGGGTCTCAACCATCTTCGCCTTCTCTACCAAGGCGTGAAATTCCCTGATGCACATCAGGGCTATGGTCCTCTTCAGCCCATGCTTCAGTCCCTCTTCAAACTTCCTACACCTCCAAGCCTCAGAGGTCGCCTGGGTGTAGAATCGGGCGAGATACTCAAACCGAGCAGCATAGGCGTTCACAGACATATCCCCTTGCTCCAACTTTAGGAATTCAGCTTCCCTCGCAAACCTTGCGCTGTCTGGGAAGTATTTCTCCAGGAACTTCACCCTGAAGCTCTCCCAGTCCAACACATCCTCTCGGGCCTCCATCATCTGCTGAGCTCCCATCCACCAGAACTCAGCTTCCCCAGATAGCAAAAAGGTTGCGAACACCAATTTCTTCTCTTCAGGGCAGGAGGTCGCCCTGAAGATTTTCTCCAGCTCTCTGACCCACTGATCTGCCTGATCAGGGGTAGCATTCCCACTAAACTTGGGTGGGTTGTGCCTCATGAACTCAGTCAGTCCCATCTGCTCTTGAGGCTGACCGCCGTGGGAGTTTGTCTCAGCCGACCGAGCAGTTTCCCAGTGGTGCATTGTAGCTTGATGGTTCTGAGCCATCGCTGCATTCTGTTGCTGGATGGCAGTTGCCATCATCTCGATGGCCTTAGCAATCTGGCTCATCTCCGAAGAAGATTGGGGAGGGGTAGAAGGTCTACGTGCCATCTCTCTTCGTTTCAGATTTGAAACTATAAGATTCCTATATTCCCTACAACTACAAGAATGAGATCGATAAGAAATCAATTCATTCAAGGGGTAACAGCTAGACCTTACAAAGGTCAGCATCTCAAAATCATTAAGAAATTGAGCTCATCAACAGAATCATAATGCTTATAACATCAAGCATAACACCAGTACAACTACTGGTATGCAGTCATCATTCCAATCAACCATTTTCAATCAATTACAAAGACACTCAAGAGAATGAGATAGCTCACACCAGAATTCAATATATGCTAAACATCAAACCTTTGGAATTAAGATTGAGACTCATCTCGATCCAGTTATGAGTGTGCACCCTCACTACTTTATCAAGACCTTCTCATTCTTAATACTAAGATTTTCAGTTAGAACATATATTCACCAAAGCACACACAAAATTTCAATACAAAAACGTTTGAAAACCTTTCACTATAGTTGTTATTTTAAACTCAAATAACTTTCATGAGCAGAAGAAACACAATGGATCCACAGCCCTCAGGTCATCCTAAGGACGAACTGCTCTGATACCATTAATGTAACATCCCGCCAATTACTTTGAAAATAAATATAAAACGAAAATAAAGGTGACAAATAGATTGCAGTGAGCAAATTCTTTATATAAAATAAATAAGTTTCTCCTCGCAGGGAGTTTAATACAAACGATCACTTCTCCATTAAAAACGTAAACGAAATACAATACAAAAGACCGATAGGCGATCTCCTGGCAAAAAGGGCGATCTCCTATAAGAAGGGCGATCTCCTATAACAAGGGCGATCTCCTATAAGAAGGGCGATCTCCTTTCCCAAAGGCGATCTCCTTCCAGCGACAATTTTCTAAAGAGCTCTACTTCCTGCAACATCATCTGCTCCCGTGTAAATTTTACACGATCATTACAGGTTTAAGAAAAGGCCACAACACAAACGAAAACACAGGGTAAGCTAGACATTTAAAAAGAGTTAGATAGGAAACTTAAAAATCATAAAGATGAAACAAATCAAAATCACCCACGTAACAACTATCAGTTCCTCGTTCCCTTCATATGACCACCAAGAAATCATACAGTTCACAATATTTTCCAGAGTCATTCTATTTCACAACTGTACCAAGTGTCTATCAATTTCAAGTTCCTCATTTCACATGTCAGACCACCACTGACTCAGCACACAAGACACTTGACACTACTTCCGGATTTACTCGTGCGTTGACTCAGGCCCAGAGATTTGCACCTGTCATACCATACCACTGTGAAATCCACACAGGGTCGCTGTGAATCCACACAGCTATGCGCATAAAGTCTCAATGTCATTAACTCTCCCGGTATGACAAGGTTAATTCATATAACAGGCCGAGCTCGTTCCCTTTTGAACAACTCACCCATACATATGAACCTCCTTCGACTCTCCACAACTGAATAACTTCATCTACGTGATTCCATTATATCAGCAGAGTCAGGATATCTCCTTCTAGACAAGCCCCAGGTCAATACACATTACATACGATCTTACACGGTATTTCCTTTCCTGAAAATACTATGCCTCGGTCTCACATTCACAGCATTCAAGACATCATCCCTCTCAAATAAATGATTTAATCACAGCAACAATCATTCCAAAGGTTCAGATTTTCGAATATCACATTTAAGTCTCAGACAGTTTCAAAGCAACACCAAAAACAGAGAGTTTCGCAAACAACGCCAAAACCGGCGATCTGTTTCAAAACGGGGTATTTCAAAGTCTGTATATAAAACCGGCGACCACTGTAAGGACCTGAAAAATTTATTGGAATAAAAGAGTTATATTTTAAATAAATTCTAAGTATGTTTTTATTTAGAATAGAAAGGGAGGAAAAAGTTAAGTTTAGAAGGCTACGAGGTCGCCGGTCGCCTGCTACACATGAGCGCCAGGTGGACATCGCGCGGGCGCGAGAGGCATGCAGGCATCGCGCGGACGCGAGAGGCATGCAGGCATCGCGCGGGCGCGAGAGGCATGCAGGCATCGCGCGGGCGTGAGAGGCATGCAGGCATCGCGCGGGCGTGAGAGGCATGCAGGCATCGCGCGGGCGCGAGGGGCATGCGGGCATCGCGCGGACGCGAGGCACGCGGGCATTGCCAGGGCGCGATGCATGTGGACGTGGCCAAGGCGCGAGAGTTATGAGGGCGTCGCCAGGGAAGACATCGGTTGTCTCCCAGAGGAAGACATCGGTCGTTCGCCAGGAAGAGGTCATCGGTGGTAGTCTTCGCGCGAGGTCATCGGTGGTAGTCTTCGCGCGAGGTCATCGGTGGTAGTCTTCGCGCGAGGTCATCGGTGGATCGTCTTCGCGCGAGAGGTCATCAGTGGTTTCTCTTCGAGCTGGTAGTCATCGGCGAAAGGTCATCGCGCGACGTTGAGTTACACCCAGAGAACGTGGGCCCCAGACTCCCAGCAAGAGACGTTCTGCACGCGCGCCACGTAGACGAAAAAGTGGTTCAGAATAGTGACCTCATAGCGTAGCCTGCGCAGAGGCACGCTTAGGTGTACTGTTCAGCGAAGCGTACACGCAAACTCCCTGCAGAGTGGGTGGTGGCAGCGGTTTTTGTGGAGAAGTCAGCTTAAGATGCAAAAACCCATTTCTGAGGGAGAAGGAAAGAAACGTTGCTGTGGTTCCAGAGCTAAAGGGTGCGTTTATCTCCCTTCTCCTCCATTCTCTCCTTCGCGCTGCGGTTCTAGCACCTTCACACGAGAGTACGACGAGCGACGGCCACCATTAGAGCACCTGGGAGGTTCTCTGCAAGTCCTTCAACCAGACGCGAAAAACAGAGCCAAGGTATTCTGCAAGCTTCGTTGGATTTCGAAGCTCTTGGTGGTTGCGCAAGTCCAGGTAAGGGAAGCTAGCCTTCATCTTTACTACGAGCCATAGTTGAACCATTTCTGAAGTGTGGGCGACGTGGTCGCCGTTTTCGCTTTCGTCTTCGTGAAATGCTCTGTGTTGTGTGCTTGGGCGACGTGGTCGCCTGTTTTAATATACAGCCTTCGAAATACCATATTTTGAACTAGATCGCCGGTTTTGGCGCTGTTTTGCGAACTCCTTGTGTTTGATGTTGTTTTGAGAACTGCTTGAGATTTACATGAGATATTCGAAAATATGAATCCTTTGAAATGGCTATTGCTGTGATTGCATCGTTTACTTGAGTGGTATGATGTCTTTGAATGCTGTGAATGTGGGATCGAGGCATAGTATTTTCAAGAAAGAAAATACCGTGTAAGATCTTGTGGTAGGTGCATTGATCGGTGATTCCTAAGGGGATATCCTGACTCTGCTGAGGTAATGGAATCACGTAGAGGAAGTTACTCAGTTGTTGAGAGTCGAAGGAGGTCTATATGATGGGCGTCTCGTGTGAAAAAGAACGAGCTCCGTCTGTCATATGGATTAACCCTGTCATACCAGGAGAACTATGGTAACATTGAGATGATATATGCGCATGCTGTGTGGATTCACAGCGACCCTGTGTGGATTTCACAGTGGTGTGGTATGACAGGTGCAGATCTCTGAGTCTAATCAACGCACGAGTCAATCCGGAAGTAGTGTCAAGTGTCTTGTGTGGTGAGTCAGTGGAAAGTCTGACATGTGAAATGAGAAACTTGAATATTGATAGACACTTGATGCTGTATTGTGAAATGGAATGACTATGGGTGAATGTTGTGAAGTTTGTGATTTTGGGCGATCAGCTGAATGCTATGAGCAGCTCTACGTTTTACATGGATATTTTGGAACTTGGTTTACTTGGATTTTCATGTTCTTGATTTAAACTTCTTTTAAATTATCTAGCTTACCCTTTTATCTGTTATTGTGGTTGTTTTTCTCAAAACTGTGATGATCGTGTAATTGATACACGGGAGCAGATGATCTTCCAGGAAGAAGAGCCCTCTAGTGAGTGATCGCCGAGGAGGAGATCGCCGGTTTTCTGTCTCTATCGGGTGATCGCCTGTGTCTGCCTCCATCGGGTGATCGCCTGTTTTTTTCTGTCTTGATAGGTGATCGGTCTCGTCCGATAGGAGATCGGTTTCTTCCGATAGGAGATCGCCTGCTTTGTTTTTTTTACTGTATTTTGTTTATGTTTCTGGAAAATTTGACCGAATTTGTATTAAACTCCCTAAGAGGAGCAACTTCATTTCATATATATATTATTTTGTTCATAGAATCTATTTGTTACCTTTATTTTCATTATATACATTTGTATAGTATTTTGGCGGGATGTTACATTAATGGTATCAGAGCAGTTCGCCTTAGGATGACCTGAGGGCTGTGGATCCATTGTGTTTCTTCTGCTCATAAAATTTATTTGAGTTTTAAATAACCACTATAGTGGGAGGTTTTCAAACGTTTTTGTATTGAACTCTTGCGTGTGCTTTGGTGAATGTATGCCTAACTGAAAATCTTAGTATTAAGAATAAGAAGGTCTTGATAAAGTGGTGAGGGTGCACACTCATAACTGGATCAAGATGATTCTTAATCTTAATTCCAAAGGTTTGATGTTTAGCCTACATTGAATTCTGGTGTGATTTTTGAGTGTTCTTGAATTTGACTGAGGTGGTAGTTTGGACTGATGTTTGCACACCAGTAACTGTTCTGGTGTTTTGTGTGAAGTTATAAGTGTTATGATTCTGTTGATGAACTCAAATTCTAGATGACTTTGAGATGCTGACCTTTGTAAGGTCTAGCTGTTACCCCTTGAATGAATTGATTCTTATCGATTTCATTCTTATAGTTGTAGGGAATATAGAAGTCAATAGATTCAGAAGATGGCACGTAGACCTGCTACCCCACCTCAACCTTCCTCAGAGATGAGTCAGATTGCCAAGGCCATCGAGATGATGGCGACTGCCATTCAGCAGCAGAATGCGGCGATGGCTCAGAACCATCAAGCCACAATGCAGCACTGGGAAACTGCCCGATCTGCTGAGACAAACTCCCACGTCGGTCAGCCCCAAGAACAGATGGGACTGGCCGAGTTCATGAGGCACAACCCACCTAAGTTCAGTGGGAATGCTACCCCTGACCAGGCAGATCAGTGGGTCAGGGAGGTGGAGAAAATCTTTAGGGCGACCTCCTGCCCTGAAGAGAAGAAGCTGTTGTTTGCCACGTATCTGCTATCAGGAGAAGCTGAGTTCTGGTGGATGGGAGCTCAGCAGATGATGGAGGCCCGAGAGGATGTTCTGGATTGGGAGAGCTTCAGAGTGAAGTTCTTGGAAAAATACTTCCCAGACAGCGCCAAGTTTGCAAGGGAAGCTGAGTTCTTAAAGTTGGAGCAGGGGGACATGTCAGTAAACGCCTATGCTGCCCGTTTTGAGTACCTCGCCCGGTTCTATACCCAGGCGACCTCCGAGGCCTGGAGGTGTAGGAAGTTCGAGGAAGGGCTGAAGCATGGGCTGAAGAAGACCATAGCCCCGATGTGCATCAGGGAGTTCCACGCCTTAGTGGAGAAGGCGAAGATGGTGGAGACCCTGGAAAAGGGTGAGTCTCGGGTGATCAGGTCACACCCAGGAGGTCCTTCCAGTGGGAGAGCTAAGGCACAGCACCCACAAAGCAAGCCCTATGCGAGACCTCCATCACATCGGGCAGGAGAGCAGCACCTCCCCAGTTCCAACAGCAACAACCTTGGAAGCCTAAGTGTCTTCACTGTGGTGGACCACACGCCTCCAATGCTTGTTTCAAGAAGACTTCAGAGAGGAAATGTTTCGTCTGCCAAAGGACAGGGCACGTTGCTAGAGAGTGCCCTAGCAGGAATGGGGCGACCCAACCCAGTGGCTCCCAACAGTTGAGAAACGAGGGCGGCAGACCTCAGGCAACAGGGAGGGTGTTCGCCATGTCTGGAGCAGAGGCAGCTCAGTCAGGTAACCTCATCCAAGGTGTTTGTTTTATTGCTGGTAGAGGTGTAAGGGCCTTGTTTGATTCTGGAGCGACACACTCCTTTGTGTCAAGCCTGTGTGTAGCCGAGTTGGGCCTCCTAGTGAAGGAGTTACCTTTCGAGCTGTTGGTCTCTACACCTGCGTCAGGACAGGTGTCGACCTCTACAGTGTGCCCTGAATGTCCAGTGATTGTAGAAGGACGCAGATTCAAGGTGAACTTGATCTGCCTACCTCTTCAGGACCTGGATGTCATCCTGGGAATGGATTGGTTAGCTGCCAATCACGTTCTCATAGACTGTGGTAGGCAGAAAGTAGCGTTTTCAGACCCCCAAGAATCGGATGTGTTATCAGTTCAACGAGGGCGATCAGAGCTGGAAGGAGAGGCGAGGTGCTTCGTCGTGCTCGCCCGGTTGGAAGTGGAGAATAAAGGGGACGTAAACAGGATACAAGTGGTGAAAGATTTCACAGATGTATTCCCAGAAGAGGTGCCTGGGTTACCCCCTAAGAGAGAAGTGGAATTCTCTATTGACTTGGTACCTGGAGCTGGACCAGTGTCAATGGCACCTTATAGGATGGCACCAGCCGAGTTAGTGGAGTTAAAGAAGCAAGTGGAAGAGTTGCTGGAGAAGCAGTTCATCAGACCCAGCGTATCTCCATGGGGAGCTCCAGTGCTCCTAGTCAAGAAGAAGGATGGAGGGTCTCGGCTGTGTATAGACTACAGGCAATTGAACAAATTGACCATCAAGAACAAGTACCCCCTACCTCGGATTGATGATTTGATGGACCAGATTCATGGGGCCTCGGTGTTCTCCAAGATTGACCTGAGATCGGGGTATCACCAAATCTTGGTAAAGCTGAAGATGTTCAGAAGACACAGTTAGGTCTCGATATGGGCACTACGAGTATGTAGTGATGCCATTTGGAGTCACCAATGCTCCAGCTCTATTCATGGACTACATGAATAGGATCTTTCGCCCTTTCTTGGATAAGTTTGTGGTGGTCTTCATAGATGACATCCTCATTTATTCAAGGACCGAGGAAGAGCATGAGGAACACCTGAGGACAGTATTGGAAATACTGAGGGAGAAGCAGCTCTATGCCAAGTTCTCTAAGTGTGAGTTCTGGCTAAGGGAAGTCAACTTCTTAGGACACGTGATATCTGCCCAGGGGATCTCGGTAGATCCAGCCAAGGTAGAGGCAGTGCTGCAATGGGAACGTCCTAAGACAGTGACTGAGATAAGGAGCTTTGTGGGGTTGGCGGGCTACTATCGGAGGTTTATTGAGGATTTTTCCAAAGTAGTGGCTCCTTTAACACAACTGACCCGCAAGGACCAACCCTTTGCTTGGACCGACCGATGTGAGCAGAGCTTCAGGGAACTAAAGGAGAGGTTGACCAGTGCTCCAGTGCTGGTGATTCCAGAAGTAGGAAGACCTTTTGATGTCTTCTGTGATGCCTCACATCAAGGCTTGGGATGCGTCTTGATGCAAGAGAAGAGAGTGGTTGCATATGCTTCAAGGCAACTCAAGGTGCATGAGAGGAACTACCCTACTCATGATTTGGAGTTGGCAGCAGCGGTAGTGTTTGCCTTGAAGATCTGGAGGCATTATCTTTATGGAGCTCGGTTCCAGGTATTCAGCGATCACAAGAGCTTGAAGTACCTGTTCGATCAGAAGGAACTAAACATGAGACAAAGAAGGTGGATGGAATTCCTAAAGGACTACGACTTCAACTCATGTATCACCCAGGGAAGGCCAATGTAGTGGCAGATGCCTTGAGTAGGAAGTCTATACAAGTCGCCACCATGATGATGGAAGAGCAGAAACTGATCGAGCAGTTCAGAGACTTAAACTTTGGAGTGGAATTTCACGTGAATCACATTAGTTGTAGTAAGCTGACTATAACTAATGACTTCCTTGGGATGTTGAAGGATAAACAATTGGAGGACCCTAGCCTAAAGCGCACTGTGGAGTCACTAGGGGACAGATCAGGCGAGAGGCTTTGAGATGGGCGATGATGGGATCTTGAGGTTTGATGGCAGAATTGCATACCTGCAAATGATGAGTTGAAGAAGATGATCCTAGAGGAAGGTCATAAGAGTCGCCTTAACTTCATCCAGGCATGAACAAATGTACCATGACTTGAAGGAGTCATTTTGGTGGTCGGGCATGAAGAGGGACATCGCCCAGTACGTGACAACCTGCTTAACGTGTCAAAAGGCGAAGGTAGAGCATCAAAGACCTGGCGGGCTGTTGCAGCAACTGGATATCCCCGAGTGGAAGTGGGACAGCATTGCCATGGATTTTGTCACCCATTTACCCAGATCGGTAAAGAGTCATGATGCAATCTGGGTCATCATTGATAGGCTGACGAAGAGTGCCCACTTCCTCCCAGTAAATATGAAGATGCCTATGGTCAAGCTGGCACAGCTATACATCCAAGAAATAGTGAGGCTGCATGGAGTGCCTTCCAGCATCGTTTCAGATAGAGATCCCAGGTTTACTTCACGGTTTTGGCAGACCCTGCAAGAGTGTTTGGGAACTAAGTTGAGGATGAGCTCTGCATATCATCCCCAAACAGATGGTCAGTCAGAGAGGACGATCCAATCTTTGGAAGATCTGCTGAGGGCATGCGTTTTGGATCAATTGGGAGGTTGGGAGGAGGTGTTGCCACTAGTGGAGTTTACCTATAACAATAGCTACCACGCCAGCATTGGGATGGCACCATATGAAGCCCTGTATGGGAGGAAATGCAGAACTCCCTTATGTTGGTACCAGGAGGGGGAGGCAGTCTTGGTTGGGCCAGAGTTGATTCAGCAGACGACCGAGAAGGTGAAGCAGATACAAAGCAGAATGAAAGCCTCTCAGAGTAGGCAGAAGTCCTATGCAGATCAGAGGAGAAGCCTTTGGAGTTTGCTGCTGGAGATCACGTATTCATGAAAGTGACACCAACCAAGGGTGTAGGGCGGGCGTCAGGTCAAAGAAGTTGTCCCCTAAGTTCGTGGGACCATATCAGATCTTAAGAAGGATTGGCCCAGTGGCGTATGAGATCGCCCTACCTCCCCATCTGGCGAATCTGCATAATGTGTTTCACGTGTCACAGCTGAGGAAGTACATGGCAGACCCTAGTCATGTGCTGGATGTAGACGACGTGCAGATTAGGGATGACTTGTCCTTTGAAGCAAAACCAGTCAGGATTGACGATCGGCAATGTAAACAGCTCAGAGGCAAGACCATCGACATTGTGAAAGTGGTGTGGGATGAGAAATCGGGGGATTCTACTTGGGAGTTAGAAGAACCCATGAGGGAGGCTTATCCATACCTCTTTTCCTTGTAATCCAATTTTCGAGGACGAAAATTTTTCTTGTTGGGGAGAATGTAAGGACCTGAAAAATTTATTGGAATAAAAGAGTTATATTTTAAATAAATTCTAAGTATGTTTTTATTTAGAATAGAAAGGGAGGAAAAAGTTAAGTTTAGAAGGCTACGAGGTCGCCGGTCGCCTGCTACACATGAGCGCCAGGTGGACATCGCGCGGGCGCGAGAGGCATGCAGGCATCGCGCGGACGCGAGAGGCATGCAGGCATCGCGCGGGCGCGAGAGGCATGCAGGCATCGCGCGGGCGTGAGAGGCATGCAGGCATCGCGCGGGCGCGAGGGGCATGCGGGCATCGCGCGGACGCGAGGCACGCGGGCATTGCCAGGGCGCGATGCATGTGGACGTGGCCAAGACGCGAGAGTTATGAGGGCGTCGCCAGGGAAGACATCGGTTGTCTCCCAGAGGAAGACATCGGTCGTTCGCCAGGAAGAGGTCATCGGTGGTAGTCTTCGCGCGAGGTCATCGGTGGTAGTCTTCGCGCGAGGTCTCGGTGGATCGTCTTCGCGCGAGAGGTCATCAGTGGTTTCTCTTCGAGCTGGTAGTCATTGGCGAAAGGTCATCGCGCGACGTTGAGTTACACCCAGAGAACGTGGGCCCCAGACTCCCAGCAAGAGACGTTCTGCACGCGCGCCACGTAGACGAAAAAGTGGTTCAGAATAGTGACCTCATAGCGTAGCCTGCGCAGAGGCACGCTTAGGTGTACTGTTCAGCGAAGCGTACACGCAAACTCCCTGCAGAGTGGGTGGTGGCAGCGGTTTTTTGGGTGAGAAGTCAGCTTAAGATGCAAAAACCCATTTCTGAGGGAGAAGGAAAGAAACGTTGCTGGTGGTTCCAGAGCTAAGGGTGCGTTTATCTCCCTTCTCCTCCCTTCTCTCCTTCGCGCTGCGGTTCTAGCACCTTCACACGAGAGTACGACGAGCGACGGCCACCATTAGAGCACCTGGGAGGTTCTCTCTGCAAGTCCTTCAACCAGACGCGAAAAACAGAGCCAAGGTATCTGCAAGCTTCGTTGGATTTCGAAGCTCCTGGTGGTTGCGCAAGTCCAGGTAAGGGAAGCTAGCCTTCATCTTTACTACGAGCCATAGTTGAACCATTCTGAAGTGTGGGCGACGTGGTCGCCGTTTTCGCTTTCGTCTTCGTGAAATGCTCTGTGTTGTGTGCTTGGGCGACGTGGTCGCTTGTTTTAATAATACAGCCTTCGAAATACCATATTGTGAAAACTAGATCGCCCGGGTTTTGGCGCTGTTTTTTTGCGACTCCTTGTGTTTGATGTGTTTGAGAACTGCTTGAGATTTACATGAGATATTGAAAATATGAATCCTTTGAAATGGCTATTGCTGTGTGATTGCATCGTTTTACTTGAGTGGTATGATGTCTTTGAATGCTGTGAATGTGGGATCGAGGCATAGTATTTTCAAGAGAAAATACCGTGTAAGATCTTGTGGTAGGTGCATTGATCGGTGATTCCTAAGGGGATATCCTGACTCTGCTGAGGTAATGGAATCACGTAGAGAGAAGTTACTCAGTTGTTGAGAGTCGAAGGAGGGTCTATATGATGGGCGGTCTCGTGTGAAAAAGAAACGAGCTCCGTCTGTCATATGGATTAACCCTGTCATACCAGGAGAACTATGGTTAACATTGAGATGATATATGCGCATGCTGTGTGGATTCACAGCGACCCTGTGTGGATTTCACAGTGGTGTGGTATGACAGGTGCAGAATCTCTGGTCTAATCAACGCACGAGTCAATCCGGAAGTAGTCAAGTGTCTTGTGTGGTGAGTCAGTGGAAAGTCTGACATGTGAAATGAGAAACTTGAATATTGATAGACACTTGATGCTGTATTGTGAAATGGAATGACTA
>JAAFYQ010000277.1:0-26726 GCA_013389735.1 Phaseolus lunatus
GAGCCTGAGGGACGAGGAGAGAGCATCCTTGCAAGCGCACCACTGGGCCCCCTACCACTCTAGCCCCCTTCCTCCAACGCATGCTCAAGTCTACCTAAGAGTTGGAGGCCTTGGAAGGTATGGAGGTAGGGTCACTTATGGAACAAGTGGCCCAGGACTTTGGGAGAGCCCTCGGCGGGTCAAGCCTCCTTTTCAAGAAGATGCGCAAGTCCCAACTTGACGCTGAGTGTCGCACTCATGCTGCCACACTGGCGGACCGTGTAAGGACCTGGAAAATTAAATTGGAATAAAAGTGTTATATTTAATAATTTCGGAAGGTGTCATTATCTAAAATACAAAGTTGGTAAATGAAGTTTCGTAGTGGCAGACATCGGACGTCGCCCTTGACCTGGGACATGATCGCCTGTCGAGTAGGTTGTACATGATCACCGAAAATGCACGTAGTAGGTGGTCACCATCCTGGATCAACCAGAGTGGGTTTCAACAGCCACGCGTATCAAGGTGTGGGTTAAACCTTAGATGCGCTGTGCATGCGAACTCTATGCTTGAGCGAAAGAGATCACCCTTAGTGTAGCATGCATGGAAGAACGAGGAGAAGTGCTGATCTACTCTTGGAAATATGAAGCCACCGACGTCACCGAGTCATGTGGAGAAGATACCTTAGACGTAACATAGTGGAATGAAGGACCTCAAGGAAGGCGTGGCGATGTGTCATCGAGCATCGCCAGGGCGCAAGGCATGCAGGATCGCCTGGGCGCGAGGGGCATGCGGGCATCATCAGGGGGAGAGGTCATCGGTTGTTAGCCTTCGCGCGAGAGGTCATCGGTTGTTAGCCTTCGCGCGAGAGGTCATCGGTTGTTAACCTTCGTGCGAGAGGTCATCGGTTGTTAGCCTTCGCGCGAGAGGTCATCGGTTGTTAGCCTTCGCGCGAGAGGTCATCGGTGGATAGTCTTCGCGCCTGTGGTCATCGTGAAAAGGTCATCGCGCTACGTAAGTTATACACAGAGAACGTGGGACCCATACATCCAGCAGAGAGACGTTCTGCACGCGCGCCACGTAGACGAAAAGGGTGGTTCAGAATAGTGACATCAGAATGTTGGCATTCGCGGGAGACACTCGCGGTCGTACTGTTCAGAGCAGTGCTGGCATGCACAAGCGACAACATGGCAGTACTGTTCAGAGCAGTGGTTGGCATGCAACCAGAGGCAACAGTGGTCGTACTGTTCAGGGACGTGCACGCAAACTTCCCTGCAGAGTAGGTGGTGGCAGCTGCTTTTGGAGGGATAAGTTGGTTTAAGTCACTGAAAATCCACTACTGAAGAGAAAGAAACGTTGCAGCCTTCGAAGAGAGAAAGAGTGAGTTACCTCCCTTCTCCTCCAGATATATCCTTCGCGCTGCGATTCTAACACCTTCACACGAGAGTACGACGAGCGACAGCCACCATTAGAACACCTGGGCAGTTCTCTGCAAGTCCTTCAACCAGACGCGAGAAACAGAGCCAAGGTATTCTGCAAGCTTCGTTGGATTTCAAAGCTCCTGGTGTTTGCGCAAGTCCAGGTAAGGGAAGCTAGACTCCATTTTCAATAAAAGCCATAGTTTAGCTATTTCTGAAATGAGTGCGACGTGGTCGCCGTTTCGTTTTCATCTGTGTAAAATGCTCTGTTCTATGTGTTTTGGGCGACGTGGTCGCCGGTTTTATATAAAGCCTTCGAAATACCTGTTTTTGAACCAGGTCGCCGGTTTTGGCGCTGTTTTGCGAAATCTCTGTTTTGATGTTGTTTTGAAACTACTTGAGATTTACATGAGATATTCGAAGATCTGAAGCTTTGAAATGTTTGTTGATGTGATTTGAATCATTTACTTGAATGGTATGATGTGTTTGGATGTGGGATCGAGGCATAGTATTTCAGGAAAGGAAATACCGTGTTGAGATTGGTTAGGAAGTGCATTGATCAGTGAGTAACCTGTTATGAGACGATCCTGACTCTGCTGAGATAATGGAATCACGTAGATGAAGTTATTCAGTTGGTGAGAGTCGAAGGAGGTTCATACGTATGGGCGAGTTGTTCAAATGGGAACGAGCTCGAGCTGTTGTATGGATTAACCTTGTCATACCAGGAGAATGGTAACATTGAGATTGTATATGCGCATGCTGTGTGGATTCACAGTGGTATGGTATGACAAGTGCATGTCTCTGGATACTAAGTTCAACGCACGAGTCTTCCGGAAGTAGTGTCAAGTGTCTTGTGTTGAGAGTCAGTGGAAAGTCTGACATGTGAAATGAGAAACTGGAATATTGATAGACACTTGATGCTGTATTGTGAAATAGAATGATTCTGAGGAATGTTGTGAAGTTTATGATTTTTGGGCGATCAGGTGAAGAGTATGAGAAACTTGATAACTTTACGTGAATATCTTGAAATTGTTTACCTTGATTTTATTTTAAGTATCCTTATTTAAACTCTTTTTAAATGTCTAGCTTACCCTTTTATCTGTTATTGTGGCTGTTTTCTATTAAAAACTGTGATGATCGTGTAATTTTACACGGGAGCAGATGATCTTCCAGGGAGTAGAGCTCCTCAGTGAGTGGTCGCCGGAAGGAGATCGCCTATTTCCGTCTCTACCGGGTGATCGCCGGTTTATGCCTCCATCGGGAGATCGCCTGTTTTCTTTTCTGTTGGGTGATCGCCCCTCTTGCTGCTTTATAATAGGAGATCGCCTATATGAAAGGAGATCGCCCTTCTTATAGGAGATCGCCCTTTTTGCCAGGAGATCGCCTATCTGTCTTTTGTATTGTATTTCGTTTACGTTTTTAATGGAGAAGTGATCGTTTGTATTAAACTCCCTGCGAGGAGAAACTTATTTATTTTATATAAAGATTTTGCTCACTTCAATCTATCTGTCACTTTATTTTCGTTTTATATTTATTTTCAAAGTAATTTGGCGGGATGTTACATTAATGGTATCAGAGCAGTTCGCCTTAGGATGACCTGAGGGCTGTGGATCCATTGTGTTTCTTCTGCTCATAAAGTTTATTGAGTTTTAAATAACCACTATAGTGGGAGGTTTTCAAACGTTTTTGGTATTGAACTCTTGCGTGTGATTGGTGAATGTATGCCTAACTGAAGATCTTAGTATTAAGAATAAGAAGGTCTTGATAAAGTGGTGAGGGTGCACACTCATAACTGGATCAAGATAATTCTTAATCTTAATTCCAAAGGTTTGATGTTTAGCCTACATTGAATTCTGGGGTGATTTTTGAGTGTTCTTGAATTTGACTGAGGTGGTAGTTTGGACTGATGTTTGCACACCAGTAACTGTTCTGGTGTTTTGTGTGAAGTTATAAGTGTTGTGATTCTGTTGATGAACTCAAATTCTAGATGACTTTGAGATGCTGACCTTTGTAAGGTCTAGCTGTTACCCCTTGAATGAATTGATTCTTATCGATTTCATTCTTATAGTTGTAGGGAATAGAAGTCAATAGATTCAGAAGATGGCACGTAGACCTGCTACCCCACCCCAACCTTCCTCAGAGATGAGTCAGATCGCCAAGGCCATCGAGATGATGGCGACTGCCATTCAGCAGCAGAATGCGGCGATGGCTCAGAACCATCAAGCCACAATGCAGCACTGGGAAACTGCCCGATCTGCTGAGACAAACTCCCACGTCGGTCAGCCCCAAGAACAGATGGGACTGGCCGAGTTTATGAGGCACAACCCACCTAAGTTCAGTGGGAACGCTTCCCCTGATCAAGCAGATCAGTGGGTCAGGGGGTTAGAGAAAATCTTCAGGGCGACCTCCTGCCCTGAAGATAAGAAGCTGGTATTCGCCACATATCTTCTGTCTGGGGAAGCTGAGTTCTGGTGGATGGGAACTCAGCAGATGATGGAAGCCCGGGAGGACGTGATGGACTGGGATAGCTTCAGGGTGAAGTTTTCTGGAGAAGTACTTTCCAGATAGTGCAAGGTTTGCCAAGGAAGCTGAATTCCTCAGATTGGAGCAGGGGGAGATGTCAGTGAATGCTTATGCTGCATGCACGGTTTGAGTACCTCGCCCGGTTTTATACCCAAGCTACCTCAGAGGCTTGGAGATGTAGGAAATTTGAAGAAGGACTGAGGCATGGGCTGAAGAGGACCATAGCCCCGATGTGCATCAGGGAATTTCACGCCTTAGTGGAGAAGGCGAAGATGGTAGAGACTCTGGAAAAGGGCGATTCGCGGGTGATCAGGTCCCACCCAGGGGGTTCCTCCAGTAGGAAAGTGAAGGTTCAGCAGCAGCAGAATGAGCCTTATGCGAGACCTCCCCAGCATAGGGCAAAAGCAGCGCCATTCCAGTTTCAGCAACAACAAACATGGAGACCCAGGTGTTTCACATGCCAAGAGATAGGGCACCTTTCTAGAGATTGTCCTAACAGAAAAAGGATGACTCAACCCGTTAATTCACAGCAGTTGAGGAACGAAGGCAGCAGACCTCAGACGGGAGGGAGAGTGTTTGCCATGTCTGGAGCGGAAGCCTCTCAATCAGGTAATCTAGTACAAGATACTTGTTTATAGCTGATAGATACGTTATAGTTTTGTTTGATTCTGGAGAGACACACTCTTTTGTGTCAAATCGGTGTGCAACCGAGCTTGGGCCATATAGTGGAGGAGCTGTCGTTTGAACGATTGGCCTCTGCACCTGCTTCAAAAACAGGTTTTGACCTCCCTAGGTTGCTCTGAATGCCCAGTGGTAGTAGATGGAATGAAAGGAACAAGTGTGAGTTAGATTTGGTAGTACCAAGGTTTAGTCCCAGTTACGTATAAGTCATGGAGAGTAAATAAGCAAGAGGCTGGGGGTTTAAAGCTTAAGCATATGTAACCATGGGAAGTACCAGAGTTAAATTCCAAGGAAGGAATTTTCTTTTGAAGCGTAGAAGATGCTCATGTCAATGAAACAGCATGAGATGGTTCTAGCTTAGGCTTCACGCAGAATGGATGCTGTTTGGCTGACCGGGATTTGAAAGAGGATTATGGAAATGGTGGGTTGAGATAAAAAGGCTTCCGAAAATGTAAGCCTCCGAAGTTTTTGGCAAATAAGATGTAGATCGACCTGTGAATGTAGAAGGGAAGGAGGATATGGCTGTGGATAAAATGAGGGGGTTAGGCCGTGTTATGATGATGTTGAGTCTTTCTAGAGATGTAGTAAATTTCAGAAAGATGGGTGTGGAAGGGATTGTGAGTGGAAATAGTCTGTTATGTCTGGGAGAGAAGGAGAATAGCGTTGTCCTTAAGCAAGAGATTCTGGATGCAGAGGAAGTTTTTCCCAATCAGCTCCACTACTTGCATGGTTGTGGTTGAGATATATGGTACGTTCGTTCTCGTATGCCTTTTTGGATAGGCACCTGAAACCCAAAATCAATGTATCCAACGTCTACATTGAAGAAGAAGGTCGTAATGGGAACAGGAAGTCGAGTTGGCAAAAGGGGTCATAATAATAATTTGGAAGGTAACAGCAACAGAAACCTTGTCTTTGTAAGGTACAGAATTATGCAGCGGAGTAATGAATAAAAAGTGTCCCTTTTGGGAGCGTGGGAATTTGATCAGCAGTTGAGAAGTCGGTGAATGATTTGATCAAGATGCAGGAGTTGATTCCTAGAAGGACACTTCGGACCCTAGTTTGAGTTCGCTAGGGGGTGGCATGAGTTGTGGACAGCTGTCCCCTTTCCTCCCAATGAAGGGATCTTGCCCGCTTTCTCTAAAGGGGCTAGTCCTGGTTACGTTAAGGACCTAGTTCTAGACTTGTTCAACAAAGTCTTCAAGGTTGGAAGTAGAGTGTGAATGCTGGAGTTGGCACTCTATGGGGCAGCATATCCCATGTACAGGGATGTAAAATGGATTTTGATGAAGTATTGAGGTAGGAAGAGTTGGTTCAATAGATCACCGAGAGGGTGAATCTGATACAGGACAGAATAAAAGTTTCTTAAGGTCAGCAAATGTCCTAGGCAGAGCAGAGGAGAAGACCTTTGGAGGTTGCTGCTGGGGTCATGTCTTTATGAAGGGGGACACCAGCCAAGGTGTAGGGTAGGCGATCAGATCAAAGAAGCTGTCCCCTAAGTTTGTTGGCCATATCGGATCTTAAGGAGGATAAGTCTAGTGGCTTATGAGATCGCCCCACCTCCCCAATTAGCAAGTCTACATAATGTATTCCACGTATCATAGCTAAGGAAGTCCTTGCAGACCCTACTCACGTGTTGGGAGTGGACAACGTGAAGATCGGGTGATTCACCATGGGAATTTGAAGAAACCATGAGAGAAGCATATCCTTACCTCCTCCCTTGTAACCCAATTTTCGAGGACGAAAATTTTTCTTTGATGGGGAGAATGTAAGGACCTGGAAAATTAAATTGGAATAAAAGTGTTATATTTAATAATTTCGGAAGGTGTCATTATCTAAAATACAAAGTTGGTAAATGAAGTTTCGTAGTGGCAGACATCGGACGTCGCCCTTGACCTGGGACATGATCGCCTGTCGAGTAGGTTGTACATGATCACCGAAAATGCACGTAGTAGGTGGTCACCATCCTGGATCAACCAGAGTGGGTTTCAACAGCCACGCGTATCAAGGTGTGGGTTAAACCTTAGATGCGCTGTGCATGCGAACTCTATGCTTGAGCGAAAGAGATCACCCTTAGTGTAGCATGCATGGAAGAACGAGGAGAAGTGCTGATCTACTCTTGGAAATATGAAGCCACCGACGTCACCGAGTCATGTGGAGAAGATACCTTAGACGTAACATAGTGGAATGAAGGACCTCAAGGAAGGCGTGGCGATGTGTCATCGAGCATCGCCAGGGCGCAAGGCATGCAGGATCGCCTGGGCGCGAGGGGCATGCGGGCATCATCAGGGGGAGAGGTCATCGGTTGTTAGCCTTCGCGCGAGAGGTCATCGGTTGTTAGCCTTCGCGCGAGAGGTCATCGGTTGTTAACCTTCGTGCGAGAGGTCATCGTTTTTAGCCTTCGCGCGAGAGGTCATCGGTTGTTAGCCTTCGCGCGAGAGGTCATCGGTGGATAGTCTTCGCGCCTGTGGTCATCGGTGAAAGGTCATCGCTACGTTAAGTTATACACAGAGAACGTGGGACCCATACATCCAGCATGAGACGTTCTGCACGCGCGCCACGTAGACGAAAAGGGTGGTTCAGAATAGTGACATCAGAATGTTGGCATGCGCGGGAGACACTCGCGGTCGTACTGTTCAGAGCAGTGGCTGGCATGCACAAGCGACAACAGTGGCAGTACTGTTCAGAGCAGTGGTTGGCATGCACCAGAGGCAACAGTGGTCGTACTGTTCAGGGAAGCGTGCACGCAAACTTCCCTGCAGAGTAGGTGGTGGCAGCTGCTTTTGGAGGGATAAGTTGGTTTAAGTCACTGAAAATCCACTACTGAAGAGAAAGAAACGTTGCAGCCTTCGAAGAGAGAAAGAGTGAGTTACCTCCCTTCTCCTCCAGATATATCCTTCGCGCTGCGATTCTAACACCTTCACACGAGAGTACGACGAGCGACAGCCACCATTAGAACACCTGGGCAGTTCTCTGCAAGTCCTTCAACCAGACGCGAGAAACAGAGCCAAGGTATTCTGCAAGCTTCGTTGGATTTCAAAGCTCCTGGTGTTTGCGCAAGTCCAGGTAAGGGAAGCTAGACTCCATTTTCAATAAAAGCCATAGTTTAGCTATTTCTGAAATGAGTGCGACGTGGTCGCCGGTTTCGTTTTCATCTGTGTAAAATGCTCTGTTCTATGTGTTTTGGGCGACGTGGTCGCCGGTTTTATATAAAGCCTTCGAAATACCTTGTTTTTGAACCAGGTCGCCGGTTTTGGCGCTGTTTTGCGAAATCTCTGTTTTGATGTTGTTTTGAAACTACTTGAGATTTACATGAGATATTCGAAGATCTGAAGCTTTGAAATGTTTGTTGATGTGATTTGAATCATTTACTTGAATGGTATGATGTGTTTGGATGTGGGATCGAGGCATAGTATTTTCAGGAAAGGAAATACCGTGTTGAGATTGGTTAGGAAGTGCATTGATCAGTGAGTAACCTGTTAATGAGACGATCCTGACTCTGCTGAGATAATGGAATCACGTAGATGAAGTTATTCAGTTGGTGAGAGTCGAAGGAGGTTCATACGTATGGGCGAGTTGTTCAAATGGGAACGAGCTCGAGCTGTTGTATGGATTAACCTTGTCATACCAGGAGAATGGTAACATTGAGATTGTATATGCGCATGCTGTGTGGATTCACAGTGGTATGGTATGACAAGTGCATGTCTCTGGATACTAAGTTCAACGCACGAGTCTTCCGGAAGTAGTGTCAAGTGTCTTGTGTTGAGAGTCAGTGGAAAGTCTGACATGTGAAATGAGAAACTGGAATATTGATAGACACTTGATGCTGTATTGTGAAATAGAATGATTCTGAGGAATGTTGTGAAGTTTATGATTTTTGGGCGATCAGGTGAAGAGTATGAGAAACTTGATAACTTTACGTGAATATCTTGAAATTGTTTACCTTGATTTTATTTTAAGTATCCTTATTTAAACTCTTTTTAAATGTCTAGCTTACCCTTTTATCTGTTATTGTGGCTGTTTTCTATTAAAAACTGTGATGATCGTGTAATTTTACACGGGAGCAGATGATCTTCCAGGGAGTAGAGCTCCTCAGTGAGTGGTCGCCGGAAGGAGATCGCCTATTTCCGTCTCTACCGGGTGATCGCCGGTTTATGCCTCCATCGGGAGATCGCCTGTTTTCTTTTCTGTTGGGTGATCGCCCCTCTTGCTGCTTTATAATAGGAGATCGCCTATATGAAAGGAGATCGCCCTTCTTATAGGAGATCGCCCTTTTTGCCAGGAGATCGCCTATCTGTCTTTTGTATTGTATTTCGTTTACGTTTTTAATGGAGAAGTGATCGTTTGTATTAAACTCCCTGCGAGGAGAAACTTATTTATTTTATATAAAGATTTTGCTCACTTCAATCTATCTGTCACTTTATTTTCGTTTTATATTTATTTTTTTCAAGTAATTTGGCGGGATGTTACAGACCGCCGCATCACCAGCCTCACCCTGGAGGTGGCGGAGCTGCGGAAGTCTGATAAGGAGGTCAGGGACCTCCTGTTTTCCAAGTCTCAGGAGGCCTTCTGCTTGCACTCCTAGTGCAACGACTTCCGCATGGCCGTGGAAGATTTAAAGGGTGAGCTGCAACGCAAAGAAGAAGACGTGGTCGACCTCAAGGAGGATCTGGCCCGACACGTCGATGACTTGGCGCGGCGAGGGCAGATGTGGCCTGGATGAAGCAGGAGATGGGCCAGCTGAAGAAGGAGATGGTTGAGTCCGAGGCTGAGATGAGAGCAGAAATGACTCATAGAGAGGAGCTCTACCAGAAGGCCAAGGAAGAACTCACCAACGAGGCAGCTAAAGCCTACGGTGCATGGTTTGGTGAGGCCCTCGCCCATGTTGCCTGCGTGCATCCTGGGGTGGACCTCTCCCAAACGGGCCTAAATATAATCATTGTAGATGGCCAACTGGTGGATGCTCCCAAATATTAGAACCCCCTCTCCCCTTTTGTAATTCATTAGGCTGTTATTTTGTCAGTAACCTGTAAATACTTGTATATTCCATTTAATGCATACTTGACACTTTCGTGTTAATGATTGATCCATTATATTCTGCATATAATTTGGCCCCTGTAGCTCTTTCTTGATACTATTGTTGTCCTTTTTTCTGCATATTTTGTTCTTAACTTGTAATATGCCTTGATGACGATCTTGCAAGCCTGTACCAGTCTGATCTATATCTCTTTACTTCAACATCTGCGTCCCAAGTAACCTTTCTAAGCAACCTCGACGATGCGGTACTTGTTAACCTGTATTTTTTATTCCCCGCGTGAGTCGTGGAAGAGGATTCCCCAACATGGCTCTTGGTTTGTTTGACAAGCCCATTCGTCTTTATCGACCTTGGTTGATATGCCAAAGAAAAACTTATCTTTGTCGACCTCGACTGATAAGTCAAGGAAGACCTCATCTTTGTTGACCTCGACTGATAAGCTAAGGAAGACCTCATCTTGGTCGACCTCAACTGATAAGCCAAGGAAGACCTCATCTCTGTCGACCTTGACTGATAAGCTAAGGAAGACCTCATCTTTGTCGACCTGAACTGATAAGCCAAGGAAGACCTCATCTTTATCGACCTCGACTTATAAGCCAAGGAAGACCTCATCTTGGTCAACCTCAACTGATAAGCCAAGGAAGACCTTGTCCCTGTCGACCTCGACTGATAAGCCAAGGAAGACCTCATCTTTGTCAACCTCAACTGATAAGCCAAGGAAGACCTCATCTCTGTCGACCTCGACTGATAAGCCAAGGAAGACCTTACCTTTGTCAACCTTGACTGATAAGTTAAGGAAGACCTCACCTTTGTCGACCTCAATTGATAAGCCAAGGAAGACCTCATCTTTGTCAACCTCGACTAATAAGCCAAGGAAGACCTCATCTTGGTCGACCTCAACTGATAAGCCAAGGAAGACCTCATCTCTGTCGACCTCGACTGATAAGCCAAGGAAGACCTCATCTTTGTTGACCTCAACTGATAAGCCAAGGAAGACCTCATCTCTGTCGACCTCGACTCATAAGCCAAGGAAGACCTTACCTTTGTCGACCTCGACTGATAAGTTAAGGAAGACCTCTTCTTGGTCGACCTCGACTAATAAGTTAAGGAAGACGTCACTGCCTTGACCTCACTGTAAAAGGTCGAGGAAGGGGGTTTCAAACTTGCCTCGAACTCACTGTAAAGAGTCGAGGAAGAGGTCTTTAGCTTGGAGCCATGTTGTTCTTCACCTTTCTCTAACAAGGTAGAAGAGGTTCACTCGCGTGGCTCAACCTTGGCTCTTTAAGCCACAGAGGACTTTCTTGGAACCATACTATTCTCCCCCTTTCTTTAACAAGGTAGGAAAGGTTTGCTTATGTGCCTCAACCTTGGTTGTTTAGGCCATGGAGGACTTCTCTTGGAACCAGACTATTCTCCCCCTTTCTTTAATAAGGTAGGAGGGGTTCGCTCGCGTGCCTCAACCTTGGCTGTTTAGGCCACGGAGGACTTCTCTTGGAACCATACTATTCTCCCCCCCTTTCTTTAACAAGGTAGGAGAGGTTCACTTACGTGCCTCAACCTTGGCTGTTTAGGCCACGGAGGACTTCACTTACTGTTCAACACAAATATATCTTTCTCAATTCTTTTCTTTTATTGGGTGACCTCGTTAAAAAACCCCGTAGGGAAAAAGAGTGTCCCCTTCGCTGAATAATATAACTGTGTTGAATACCAAGTAATTAGCTAAAATAAAATTACAAAGTAATTAACTGAAATAAAACTTGAGGTTGGCAGTGTTCCATGTTCGTGGGATAGCCCCACCTTCCAGGGTCTCCAACAAAAAGGGACAGGGCGACTAGCCGACCTATCAACTGCTGTACTTCTTTCACGGAAACCGGGCTCCTCATGCTCATTATGGCTGTGCACTTATCTGGGTTTGCTTCTATTCCCACGTTCAGTCAACAAGAACCCCAAGAATTTTCCTGCTTCTACCCCAAACACACATTTTTCAAGGTTTAACTTGACATTATACCTGGATATGGTGTTGAAGAGTTCCTCAAGGTCAGCCACATGCTTGTCTTTCTCTTGAGAGGTGACGACCATGTCATCTATATATGCCTGGATGTTTCGCCCAACCATAAGGGCAAGTACGCCTCTGGTACGTTGCTCCTGCACTTTTCAGACCAAAGGGCATCACCTTGTAGCAATAACTGGAGTTGGCCAACCACTCAAGGTACTGGATTCCCCTTATGTGACTGGCTTCCAGCAATTTCTGGGTCTCCTGCCTGATGACCCGCCGCCTCTTTCATTAAACTTCCTTCGCCTCTGACAAACAAGTCTGACTTGGGGGTTCATGGTGAGACGGTGGCACAAGAAATTAGGGTCTATCCCTGGCATGTCTGAGGCAGTCCATGCAAAGGCATCCAGATGTCGGGCCAAAACCTTGGTGACCTGGTCCTGCGCTTCCTGGCTCAAAGACTTACCAAGCTTGAAGTGCTTACCCCCGACCTCTCGTTCCACGACCTCCTCTGTGGGCTCAACACATCTTTTTAGGGCGATCTCTATGCGAACATCTTCCTCGTCCCTAGGTGGCCCGATAGTCACTGTACATACACCTCTCTTGGTTTTGCGACTGTCTTCGTAGCACTTTCGAGCTGTCGTCTGGTCTGACTTCATGGTTATTAACGTACCATCAAAGGAGGGGAGCTTTAATTTTATGTGCGTTGATGAAGGCACTGCTCCTAACTTGTTCAAAGCAGGCCTACTCAAAAGAATGTTATAGGCAGAAGGTGCATTAACTACAAGGTACCTGATGTTAATCGTGCGAGACGCTTTGTCATCCGTGAACGTGGTCCTCAATTCGATGTAACCCCTGACCTCCACCTAATCTCTTGCAAACCCGTACAAACATCTGTCATAGGGTCTCAACTGGTCGGGGGATAGCTGCAATTTGTTGAAGGTCGACCAGAACATCACGTCTGCCTAGCTTCCTTGGTCGACCAAGACACGGTGCACCTTCCTTCCCATGGTCACAAGTGAAATTACTATGAGTCATTAGCATGCGGAACCACATCTGCCCGATCCGCCTTTGTAAAGGTGAGGTCAGGCTCTAGGAATCAGTCGAGGTCTACCAACAACCACTACCTCTCTGGTGTACTTCTTCCACTGGGAAGTGGTGCACCCTCCGCCTGAGAAACCCCTGGAGATGGTGTTGATTTCTCCATGGATGGGTACCTCATGCCCCTGGTCCCCCGTTGGGGCTGTCAATGCAAAGTTTCCCTGAGGTTCCTGCAAATAAGCCGTTAGAAACTGTACCGACCAGTCCTCGGACACCGAGAACTGCTAGTAAGGGTGAGTTGCGTCTGCTGGGTCCCACAGGTAGTATGGACTAGTGGGATGATTAGTCATCAGCATGTCGATCACCAGAGTGGACTGATGTGTCCTCGTCACTCAGCAGGATGATGAGTCCTCGGCATCAGAGTGGGTCAATGTGACATCGGTCTTGGGTGTTTCGAACAACAGAGCTAGAATATCTGATGTGGGTCCCGAGGGAAAACCAGTTATCAGTAGAATGCCCAGAAGTAAAGAGAAGCCAAAGTCACGAAGTACCTATGTGTGTGGCAGGGAAAGCACAGTTAGGTGCAGTGTCCTGAGGGGTTAAGTACTCATCAGAACTAGGGTTTCCTAGTGAAGCTGCATGCATGGCACGTGAACAGTGAAGGCGCTCCCAGGACAGGTGGCCCCAGAGACTAGGTGCACGAGGGCGTACCCAGGTGGCCATCTTGTCAGAGTTTTGCACTCCAGTTAAGAAAACCTTATGTGCTAGATTACCCTAAGCTTGGGTGATAGCGACGCAAGGGTATTCCTGTAAACCCTAAATATGGGTAACGGCGCAATGGAAACCCTAGACTATATAAAGGGTAGTAAAATACTTCACAAAGGTACGCAATTTCTAGACCTAAACACAGATACTCAATACACTTGGTGTGCTTGCCCAGTTTTTGACTTGAGCGTCGGAGTGCCAACGGCCTGTAGGGCGCCCCTTTCTATCTTGCAGGTGCAGGTTGTTTCGAGACAGCAAAGCATAATTCAAGGTGAGGAAAGGAGGCGTGTGATTGTCGTAGAGTCAATCGGCAAGAACAGAATCCCACTTCTTACCAGGTCGTCTATCTGGTACCCCCCAAGAGAGGCAGCTGCTCAGGGTGTGATGGAGATCAAGTAGAAGAGGATTTTAGTAATGGAGGAAGAGGTCATCCACCCAAGCATTTAAAATTGTTCTTACTAGTCTTCTTAAAAAGTAGAACAGTTGGGTTCTCTTGAAAATTCAAAAGATAGTAGTATAAATAAATCTTTGTAAATACTCTTGTATAAATTTGTAAATAATATAGAAATATCCTTAGGAGTATGCCGAAGAGGAAAACCAAAAGAAACCTCTAAATGTAAGGCATTTTAGGAACTTTCTTTAGGAAAAACTGGAAAAAGTGACTTTTCTATTCCTTTCTCTCTTAGGCACTAGAAGGAGCTAGAAGAGTGACTCTTCCCACTCCTTCCCCTTTGTAACATGACTAGCCCTCTCCATTATAAATAGGGGTGCTTGGTACTTTGAATAAAAAAGTTGAAAGTTAGAAGAAAAGAAACTATCTTGAAATTGAGAGAGAGTGAGTTTGTGAGACTTGTCTCTTCTTCTCCTTCATGTCTTATCTTGTGAGCTTTGGAGACTCTCAAGTGGCGGCACCACCCACTCATCTTGGAAGAACCACCCTCCAAGTGGCGTGAATCACATCTCCAAAAGGCTACAACCACATAAGTCATTTCTATTCATCTTCTAAAAATACCCATTTGTGTTTTCTTGTAGTTTTTCCATTTTTAATCGGTTCAATCTTTTCCATGAGTTGTTTCCTTTCATTTGCTGCCAATTTTCTGCACTTTGTTGGTTTATTTCCTTGTTTTCTTGCTGTTTTAATTTCGTCCAAACCATGGGTTTCCATATACATGTGTTGTTCTTGTTTTCCATCCATGGGTTTTTGTTCTTTGATGAATTTCTTGGTGATTTTCTAACTCCTATTGAATTTCAATCAGTATTTTCACTTGTTCTTGGTGTTCTTATGTTGTTCTTGTGTTTCCTTTGAAGTTTGGTACTGTTCTTGAATTACCCATTCATATTCCATTGTTATCTTACACTACAAGTTACCTATTCATGTGTTTTTAGTATGAACCTTTGTTTTCTTGAGTAGAAACTCTATTAATTGTTCTTTAGAATTTTGATCCTAATTCTTGAAAGTGTCATGAATACAATGAAACCTATATCAACTCAACCCAAACCAAGAAAGGTTCATAAGAGACTCACATCTAGAAATTCTAAAGTAGCTAGTTTTACCTTTTGGTCTTCTTGGACCTCATGTACATGAAAGATTTGTTCTGTAACATCCCGCCAAATAATACATACATCCATGTATAATTGAAATTAAGTGTAACCAAATAATATTGAAGAGTGCAAAATAATATGTATTTATATATATCAGAAATGAAGTTACTCCTCTTAGGGAGTTTAATACATAACCAAATCAAATGTTTGCAAGATTTTACGAAATTAAAAGAAATGCAGTAAGACAGGCGGTCTCAAAAGAAAAACGGCGATCTCCAAAAGTCCCCAAAAATAGGCGACTTGCTAGCCAGACATAAAATCGGCGATCTCATAACAGACGACCTCAAAACAGGCGATCTGATAGTAGGGCAAAATCCGGCGATCGCCACCGAGAGGTGGAAATAGGCGATCTCAGCCCTCGGCGACCACCCATTAGGGGGCTCTTCTTCCCTGGAAGATCATCTGCTCCCGTGTAACAATTACACGATCATCACAGTTTTGAGAAAACAACCACAATAACAGAATAAAGGGTAAGCTAGCCATTTTAAGAGAGTTTAGAATAAGGCATTAAATCATGAACATAATAGAGTAAGGTAAAACATTTTTCAAATCTCTATGTAAAACGTAGAGCTACTCATCTCATTCACCTGATCGCCCAAAATCATATTTCTTCACAACATTCCTCAGAATCATTCTATTTCACAATACAGCATCAAGTGTCTATCAATATTCAAGTTTCTCATTTCACATGTCAGACTTTCCACTGACTCACAACACAAGACACTTGACACTACTTCCGGATTGACTCGTGCGTTGAACTTAGTATCCAGAGACATGCACCTGTCATACTGCCCACTGTGGAATCTCACACATCCACAGGGTCGCCGTGAAATCTCACACATTCACAAGCGTATAATGAATCTCAACACATCACCATACAGCATGACAAGGTTAATCCATACCACAGCTCGAGCTCGTTCCCATTTGAACAACTCGCCCATACGTATGAACCTCCTTCGACTCTCACCAACTGAATAACTTCATCTACGTGATTCCATTATCTCAGCAGAGTCAGGATCGTCTCATTAACAGGTTACTCACTGATCAATGCACTTCCTAACCAATCTCAACACGGTATTTCCTTTCCTGAAAATACTATGCCTCGATCCCACATTCACAGCATTCAACACATCATACCACTCAAGTAAATGATTCAAATCACATCAACAACATTTCAAAGCTTCAGATCTTCGAATATCTCATGTAAATCTCAAGTAGTTTCAAAACAACATCAAAAACAGAGATTTCGTAAAACAGCGCCAAAACCGGCGATCTAGTTCAAAAACATGGTATTTCAAAGGCTATGTTTAAAACCGGCGACCACGTCGCCCAAGCACACAAACCAAGCATTTCACGAAGACAAAAGCGAAAACGGCGACCACGTCGCCCACACTTCAGAAAAAGCTACACTATGGCTTGTATGGAAAAGAGGTCTAGCTTCCCTTACCTGGATTTTGCGCAAATACCAGGGGCTCCGAAATCCAACGAAGCTTGCAGAACCTTGGCTCTGTTCTTGAGTCTGGTTTTGAAGAGCTTGCAGAGAACCACCCAAGTGCTCCAATGGTGGCTGTCGCTCGTCGTATTCCCGCGTGAAGGTGTACTAGAATCGCAGTGCGAAGGAGAGAATGGAGGAGAAGGGAGATAAACGCACCCTTTAGCTCTGGAACCACAGCAACGTTTCCTTCCTTCTCCCTCAGAAAATGGGTTTTTGCATCTTAAGCTGACTTCTCCACAAAAACCGCTGCCACCACCCACTCTGCAGGGAGTTTGCGTGTACGCTTCGCTGAACAGTACACCTAAGCGTGCCTCTGCGCAGGCTAACACTCTGAGGTCACTATTCTGAACCACTCTTTTGTCTACGTGGCGCGCATGCAGAACGTCTCATGCTGGATGTCTGGGTCCCACGTTCTCTGTGTATAACTTAACGTAGCGCGATGACCTTTTCACCGATGACCACAGGCGCGAAGACTATCCACCGATGACCTCTCGCGCGAAGGCTAACAACCGATGACCTCTCGCGCGAAGGCTAACAACCGATTACCTCTCGCGCGAAGGTTAACAACCGATGACCTCTCGCGCGAAGGCTAACAACCGATGACCTCTCGCGCGAAGGCTAACAACCGATGACCTCTCGCGCGAAGGCTAACAACCGATGACCTCTCGCGCGAAGGTTAACAACCGATGACCTCTCGCGCGAAGGCTAACAACCGATGACCTCTCCCCCTGATGATGCCCGCATGCCCCTCGCGCCCAGGCGATCCTGCATGCCTTGCGCCCTGGCGATGCTCGATGACACATCGCCACGCCTTCCTGGAGGTTCTTCATTCCACTATGTTACATCCAAGGTATTCTCTCCACAAGGCTTGGTGACGTCGGTAGCTTCACACTTCTAAGAGTTGATTAGCACCAGTCCTCGTGCGCCCAAGCGTGTAACGTTAAGGATGATTCTCTTATGCTCAAGTATAGAGCTTCGCCTGCCCAGCGTATCCAAGGTTTAACCCACACCTTGATACGCGTGGCTTTTGGGACGTACCAGGGTTGATCCAACATTTGGCTACACACTAAGTGTAGTTTCGGCGATTAGGTGTACTCTAGGCGACAGGCTACTAGGTACACACAGGCGATAGGCGTTCAAGCATAAGCTAGGCGATAGGCGTTCAAGCATAAGCTAGGCGATAGGCGTTCAAGTGCCAGAGAAGTTGGAGATCGCCTACCCGCTTAATAACGGCGATCTCGTAGGCTTCTCAGCTATACATTCCTTCCTTTATATTTAAATAAACACGTGCTTCGAATTTATTTATAATATAACACTTTTATTCCAATATAAACTTCTAGGTTCTTACATGTTCAACCTTTGCTTCCCACCACAATATACATTTGGATCACCTTCACCACTAAAGCTAGGTAATTTTACAAAAGGCATATAAGGCTTTGCCACATGTTGCCGTCTTTCTTCATAATGATGATGCCTCCTCCATTTGATTTCATCTTCATGTCCATGATAGTTGTAAGAAGTTCTTGATGAATGCCTTGAAGAATGGCGTCTTCTATGGTGTGTATGGCTAGACCTTTCATTAGTCACTTCAAGCCTTTGCAATCTTTATTCCAATTTTCTTATAGCTTCATCTTTTTGTGCAAGTGACCTTTTGGCTTCTTTTAATTCACCAAGAATGAAAGCTTTTTGTGGAGAGTGTGGTTTGGAAGATTCACCACTTGAATATTGAGCCATTTTCAAAACAGTACAACAAACACAAATAGCAAACAATTAAAGAAAACAAGGTTAGAAAACAAAGAAATAAGTGGTGCAGTTTTGGTAAAAAAATTAAGGCACTCAAAATCACTCCAAGAAATTATACTTCCCTCAATCAAGCTTCTCTTGTGGAATGGAGTAACCTCAAATGAAAGATGCCAAAGCACTCTGTAACGCCCCTCAATGTCTTATTCATATTTATATAATAAAATAAAGGTAAAACAATAATATCAAAATTAATATATGTATATATAATAAAATACATCCATCAATACATTGTATTTCAAAATAATATCCCTTCTCTAGGGAGTTTTAATACATAACCGTCAAGTGGTTCAAAATAAAATAGAACATAGCATAAGAACAGGCGATCTCCTTGTCCATCCACTCACTGAGGAGCTCCACTACCTGCAATATCATTTGCTCCCGTGTAAATTACATGATCATCACAGTTTTAAAGAAACAACCACAAGATAAAACACAAGGGTAAGCTAGACATTTTTAAAAACTTTAAAACATGAAACTTGATATTAACGTAAACCATCAATATTCACACATTTCACAATTCCCTCAAGTGTCATTCATTTCACATAATCCATCAAGTGTCTATCAAATTTCAATATTTCTCTTTCTCACGTCAGACTTCCACTGACTCATCACACATAGACACTTGACACTACTTCCGGAAGACTCGTGCATTGACTAGACTCAGAGATTTGCACCTGTCATACACACTACACCACCGTGAAATCCACACAGGGTCGCTGTAAGGACCTGTAAAATTTAATTGGAATAAAAGAGATATATTTTAAATAAATTCTAAGTATGTCTTTATTTAAAATGAAAGGAAGGAAAGTGTAGTTTGGAAGGCTATGAGATCGCCTAGTAGTACATGATCGTCGGTCGCCTGCTACACATGAGCGCCAGGGCGCGGGCATGCAGGCAATCGCGCGGGCGCGCAGACATGCAAGCATCGCGCGGGCGCGAGACATGCAAGCATCGCGCGGGCGCGAGACATGCAGGCATCGCGCTGGCGCGAGGCATGTGGACGTCGCGCGCGGCGCGAGGCATGTAGACGTCGCGGGCGGGCGCGAGGCATGCGGGCGTCGCCAGGGCGCGCGGCATGCGGGCATTGCCAGGGCACGAGAGGCATGCGGGCATCGCCAGGGCGCGAGGTATGCGGGCATTGCCAGGGCGCGAGAGGCTCGATGCATTCATATTTGCATTCAGGGCGCAGGCATGCAGGGCGTCGCCAGGGTTAGGCATCGGTCGTCCCCTACAGGGAGACATCGGTCGTCTTCCAGGGCGAGGGGGGGGACATCGGTCGTTCGCCAGGATGAGTCAGCGGTGGAAAGTTATCGCGCGACGTCGAGTTTCACACAGAGTAAGGTGGGACCCAGGCTCCCAGCATGAAACGTCCTGCATGCGCGACACGTAGGCAAAAAGAGTGGTTCAGGCTAGTGACCTCAGAGTGTCAGCCTGCGCAGAGGCACGCTTAGTCGTACTGTTCAGTGAAGCGTACACGCAAACTTCCCTGCAGAGTGGGTGGTGGCAGCGGTTTTTGTGGAGAGTCAGCTTAAGATACAAAAACCCATTCTGAGAGAGAAAGAAAGAAACGTCGCAGTTGTTCAAGAGCGAAAGAGTGAGTTCACCTCCCTTGTTCTCCATTCTCTCCTTCGCACTGCGATTCTAGCACCTTCACACAAGAGTACGACGAACGACGACCACCATTAGAGCACCTGGGAGGTTCTCTGCAAGTCCTTCAACCAGACGCAAAAACAGAGCCAAGGCGTTGTTCAAGCTTCGTTGGGTTTCAGAGCTCCTGGTGTTTTGCGCAAGCCCAGGTAAGGGAAGCTAGCCTTCGTTTTCAATACAAGCCATAGTTTTGCTGTTTCTGCTGAAGTGAGGGCGACGTGGTCGCCGGTTCTCTGTTTCTTTTCGAAATGTTCTGTTCTATGTGGTTGGGCGACGTGGTCGCCGGTTTTAAATACGGGTTTCGAACTCCCCTGTGTTCGACGTTGTTTGAAGCTGTTTGGGATTTAAATACAATATATATGTGATATTCGAAAGTTTGAAACGTTGAAATGATTGTTGCTGTAATTTGAAATATTCCTTTGCATGGTATGACGTCTTGAATGCTGTGAATGTGGGATCGAGGCATAGTATTTTCAGGAAAGGAAATACCGTGTAAGATCTGTATAGGTGTATTGACTAGGGGCTTGTCTAGAAGGAGATATCCTGACTCTGCTGAGATAATGGAACCACATAGAGGAAGTTATTCAGTTGGTGAGAGTCGAAGGAGGTTCATACGTATGGGTGAGTTGTTTCAAGTGGGAACGAGCTCGGCCTGTTATATGAATTCACCCTGTCATACCGGGAGAGTTGATGACATTGAGATTATATGCGCATGGCTGTGTGATTCACAGCGACCCTGTGTGGATTTCACAGTGGTATGGTATGACAGGTGCAGATCTCTGAGCCTGAGTCAACGCACGAGTCAATCCGGAAGTAGTGTCATGTGTCTATGCATTGTGAGTCAGTGGAAAGTCTGACGTGTGAACCATGAATACTGAAATTTGAAATAGACACTTGACGAGTTATGGAATATGAGTATGTTGATGGTTGTAATTGTTATGGATCATGAATGGCGTGAAGTTTTATGTTTGCTATTTATTTCAAAGCTTTTAAACCATCTAGCTTACCCTTTTCTTTGTATTGTTCTCTGGCTGTTTTCTCTTAAAACTGTGATGATCGTGTATTTTACACGGGAGCAGATGATCTTCCAGGGAGTAGAGCTCCTTAGCGAGTGGTCGCCGGAAGGAGATCGCCTGTTTCCGTCTCCATCGGGTGATCGCCTATTTCTGCCTCTATCGGGTGATCGCCTGCTTTTCTATTCTGGTAGCAGATCGGCTGTTTTGGGTCCCCTGATAGGAGATCGCCGGTCTATGTAGGGAGATCGCCGGTTTTCATTTTAGTTGGCTGTATTTTGTTTAAATTTTAGAATAATATACCGGTTATGTATTTATCTCCCTGTGAGGAGAAACTTTATTTACATATATGATTTTGTTCATTTCAATCTATTTGTTACTTTTATTTTCATTATATGAACATGTATGGTATTTTGGCGGGATGTTACATAATGGTATCAGAGCAGTTCGTCCTTAGGATGACCTGAGGGCTGTGGATCCATTGTGTTTATTCTGCTCATAAAGTTTATTTGATTTTAAAATAACAACTATAGTGAGAGGTTTTCAAACGTTTTTGTATTGAATTTTGTGTGTGCTTTGGTGAATATATGCTCTAACTGAAAATCTTAGTATTAAGAATGAGAAGGTCTCGATAAAGTAGTGAGGGTGCACACTCATAACTGGATCGAGATGATTCTCAATCTTAATTCTAAAGGTTTGATGTTTAGCACATATTGAATTCTGGTGTGAGCTATTTCATTCCCTTGAGTGTCTTTGTAATTGATTGAAAATGGTTGATTGGATTGATGACTGCATACCAGTAGCTGTTCTGGTGTTTTGCTTGAGATTATAAGTATCACGATTCTGTTGGTGAGCTCAAATTCTTAATGAATTTGAGATGCTGACCTTGTAAGGTCTAGATGTTACCTCTAGAATGAATTGATTTCTTATCGATCTCATTCTTGTGGTTGTAGGGAATATAGAAGCCAATAGTTTCAGAATCAAAAACGAAGAAGATGGCACGTAGACCTCCTACCCCTCCCCAACCTTCTTCAGAAATGAGCCAGATTGCCAAGGCCATCGAGATGATGGCAACTGCCATCCAGCAGCAGAATGCAGCGATGGCTCAGAACCATCAAGCTACAATGCACCACTGGGAGACTGCTCGGTCGGCTGAGACAAATTCCCACGTTGGTCAGCCTCAGGAACAAATGGGACTGACCGAGTTCATGAGGCATAACCCACCCAAGTTCAGTGGGAATGCCACCCCTGATCAAGCAGATCAGTGGGTCAGAGAGTTGGAGAAAATCTTTAGGGCGACCTCCTGCCCTGAAGAGAAGAAGTTGGTGTTCGCCACCTTTTTGCTGTCTGGAGAAGCTGAGTTCTGGTGGATGGGAGCTCAGCAGATGATGGAGGCCCGAGAGGATGTTTGGACTGGGAAAGCTTCAGGGTGAGGTTCTTGGAGAAATACTTCCCAGACAGCGCAAGGTTTGCGAGGGAAGCTGAGTTTCCTAAAGTTGGAGCAGGGAGATATGTCTGTGAACGCCTATGCTGCTCGGTTTGAGTACCTCGCCCGATTTTATACCCAGGCGACCTCCGAGGCCTGGAGTGTAGGAAGTTCGAAGAGGGGCTGAAGCATGGGCTGAAGAGGACCATTGCCCCGATGTGCATCAGGGAATTTCACGCCTTGGTAGAGAAGGCGAAGATGGTGGAGACCCTGGAAAAGGGTGATTCTCGGGTGATCAGGTCACACCCAGGGAGTTATTCCAGTGGGAAGGCTAAGGTGCAGCACCCACAAAGCAAGCCTTATACGAGACCTCCACCACGTCGGTCGGAAGCAACGCCATCCCAGTTTCAGCCAGCAGCAGAGCAACCTTGGAAACCCAAGTGTTACCATTGTGGTGGACCACACGCGTCCAACGCGGCCCCAAGAAGGCTTCTGAGAGAAGGTGTTTTGTCTCCAAAGGACGGGGCACGTCGCTAGAGATTGCCCAAGCAGGAATGGTGCGACCCAACCCAGTGGCTTCTCAGCAGACGAGAAACGAAGGCAGCAGACCTCAGGCAACAGGGAGAGTGTTTGCCATGTCTGGAGCAGAAGCATCTCAGTCAGGTAACCTCATGCAAGGTGTATGTTTTATAGCCGGTAGGGTTGTAAAGCTTTGTTTGATTCTGGAGCGACACACTCCTTTTGTGTCAAGCCTGTGTTGTAGCTGAGTTGGGCCTTCTAGTGAAGGAGTTAGCTTTCGACTGTTGGTCTCTACACCTGCGTCAGGACAGGTGATGACCTCTGCAGTGTGCCCCGAATGTCCAATGATTGTAGAGGGACGCAGATTCAAGGTGAACTTGATCTGCCTACCTCTTCAGGACCTAGATGTTATCCTGGGAATGGATTGGTTAGCTGCCAATCACGTTCTCATTGACTGTGGTAGTCAGAGGATTGCGTTTCCAGACCTCCAAGGATCAGATGTAATTTCTTTCTGCTCAGCAAGGGCAGTCAGAGTTGGAAGAAGGGGCGAGGTGCTTCGTGATACTCGCTCGGTCGGAGGTGGAGAATAAAGGGGACGTAAGTAGAATATCCGTGGTGGAAGATTTCACGGATGTATTCCCAGAAGAAGTACCTGGGTTACCCCCTAAGAGAGAAGTGGAATTCTCTATTGACTTGGTACCTGGAGCTGGACCAGTGTCAATGGCACCTTACAGAATGGCACCAGCCGAGTTAGTGGAGTTAAAGAAGCAAGTGGAAGAGTTGCTGGAGAAGCAATTCATCAGACCCAGTGTATCTCCATGGGGAGCTCCAGTGCTCCTAGTCAAGAAGAAGGATGGAGGGTCTCGCTGTGTTATAGATTACAGGCAGTTGAACAAGTTGACCATCAAGAACAAGTACCCCCCTACCTAGGATTGATGATTTGATGGATCAAATACATGGGCCTCGGTGTTCTCCAAGATTGATCTGAGATCGGGGTACCACCAAATTTTGGTAAAAGCTGAAGATGTTCAAAAGACAGCTTTTAGGTCTCGGTATGGGCACTATGAGTATGTAGTGATGCCGTTTGGAGTCACCAATGCTCCAGCCCTGTTCATGGACTACATGAATAGGATTTTTCGCCCTTTCTTGGATAAGTTTGTGGTGGTCTTCATAGACGACATCCTCATCTATTCAAGGACCGAGGAAGAACATGAAGAACACCTGAAGACAGTATTGGAGATACTGAGGGAGAAGCAACTCTATGCCAAGTTTTCGAAGTGTGAGTTTTGGCTGAAGGAAGTCAACTTCTTGGGACACGTGATATCTACTCGCCCAGGGATCTCGGTGGATCCAGCCAAGGTAGAGGCAGTGCTGCAGTGGGAACGTCCCAAGACAGTCACGAGATAAGGAGCTTTGTGGGGTTGGCAGGCTACTATCGGAGGTTTATTGAGGACTTTTCCAAGGTAGTGGCTCCCTTAACACAGCTGACCCGCAGGATCAACCTTTTGCTTGGACCGACCGATGTGAGCAGAGCTTCATGGAATTAAAGGAGAGGTTGACTAGTGCTCCAGTGCTAGTGATCCCCGAGGTAGGAAGACCTTTTGATGTCTTCTGTGACGCTTCACATCAGGGCTTGGGATGTGTTTTGATGCAAGAGAAGAGAGTGGTTGCATATGCTTCAAGGCAACTCAAGATTCATGAGAGAAACTACCCCACGCATGATTTGGAGTTGGCGGCTGTGGTATTTGCCTTGAAGATCTGGAGGCACTATTTATATGGAGCTCGGTTCCAGGTGTTCAGTGACCATAAGAGCCTGAAATACCTGTTCGATCAGAAGGAACTAAACATGAGACAAAGAAGGTGGATGGAGTTTCTAAAGGACTACGATTTCCAACTCATGTATCATCCAGGGAAGGCCAATGTAGTGGCTGATGCTTTGAGTAGGAAATCAATGCAAGTCGCCACCATGATGATGGAAGAGCAGAAACTGATCGAGCAGTTCAGAGACTTAAACCTTGGAATAGAATTTCACGTGAACCACATTAGTTGTAGTAAGCTGGCTATAAACTAATGACTTCCTTGGGATGTTAAGGGATAAGCAGTTGGAGGACCCTAGTCTAAAGCGTACTGTGGAGTCACTAGGGACAGGTCAGGCGAAAGACTTTGCGATGGGCGATGATGGGATCTTGAGATTTAATGGCAGAATTTGCATCCCTGCAAATGAAGAGTTGAAGAAGATGATCCTAGAAGAAGGTCATAAGAGTCGCCTTAACCTTCATCCAGGCATGAACAAGATGTACCATGACTTGAAGGAGTCATTTTGGTGGTCGGGCATGAAGAGAGACATCGCCCAGTATGTTGCAACCTGCTTAACGTGTCAGAAGGCGAAGTAGAGCATCAAAGACCTGGCGGGCTGTTGCAGCAACTGGATCCCTGAGTGGAAATGGGACAGCATCGCCATGGATTTTGTCACCCATTTACCCAGATCGGTAAAGGGTCATGATGCAATCTGGGTTATCATTGATAGGCTGACGAAGAGTGCCCACTTCCTTCCATGAACATGAGGATGCCTATGACCAAGTTGGCACAGTTGTACATCAAAGAGATAGTAAGGTTGCATGGGGTGCCTTCCAACATCGTTTCAGACAGAGATCCCAGGTTCACTTCACGGTTTTGGCAGACCTTGCAAGAGTGCTTGGGAACTAAGTTGAGGATGAGCTCTGCATATCATCCCCAAACAGATGGTCAGTCAGAGAGAACGATCCAATCCTTGGAAGATCTGCTGAGGACGTGCGTCTTGGATCAATTGGGATGTTGGGACGAGGTGTTGGCTCTGGTGGAGTTTACCTATAATAATAGCTACCACGCCATATTGGGATGGCACCATATGAAGCCCTGTATGGGAGGAAATGCAGAACTCCCTTATGTTGGTACCAGGAAGGCGAGGCAGTCTTGGTTGGGCCAGAGTTGATTCAGCACAGACAACCGAGATGGTGAAACGATACAAAAAAGCAGAATGAAAGCTTCCCAGAGTAGGCAGAAGTCCTATGCAGATCAGAGGAGAAAGCCTTTGGAGTTTGCTGCTGGAGACCACGTGTTCATGAAAGTGACACCAACCAAGGGTGTAGGACGGGCGATCAGACCAAAGAAGTTGTCCCCTAAGTTCGTGGGACCATATCAGATCTTAAGAAGGTTGGTCCAGTGGCTTATGAGATCGCCCTACCTCCCCATTTAGCGAATCTGCACAATGTCTTTCACGTGTCACAACTGAGGAAATACATGGCAGACCCTAGTCATGTGCTGGATGTAGACGATGTGCAGATCAGGGATGACTTGTCCTTTGAAGCAAAACCAGTCAGGATTGACGATCGGCAAAGTAGACAGCTCAGAGGCAAGACCATCAACATGGTGAAAGTGGTGTGGGATGAGAGATCGGGGATTCAACTTGGGAGTTAGAAGAACCCATGAGGGAGGCTTATCCATACCCTCTTTCCTTGTAATTCATTTTCGGGGACGAAATTTTTTCTCTTGATGGGGAGAATGTAAGGACCTGTAAAATTTAATTGGAATAAAAGAGATATATTTTAAATGAATTCTAAGTATGTCTTTATTTAAATGAAAAGGAAGGAAAGTGTAGTTTGGAAGGCTATGAGATCGCCTAGTAGTACATGATCGTCGGTCGCCTGCTACACATGAGCACCAGGGCGCGAGGCATGCAGAGCATCGCGCGGGCGCGAGACATGCAGGCATCACGCGGGAGCGAGACATGCAGGCATCGCGCTGGCGCGAGGC
>JAAFYQ010000278.1:0-31756 GCA_013389735.1 Phaseolus lunatus
TGCGAAATCTCTGTTTTGATGTTGTTTTGAAACTACTTGAGATTTACATGAGATATTCGAAGATCTGAAGCTTTGAAATGTTTGTTGATGTGATTTGAATCATTTACTTGAATGGTAATGAGTGTTTGGATGTGGGATCGAGGCATAGTTTTTCAGAAAGGAAATACCGTGTTGAGATTGGTTAGGAAGTGCATGATCCTGAGTAACCTGTTAATGAGACGATCCTGACTCTGCTTGAGATAATGGAATCACGTAGATGAGTTATTCAGTTGGTGAGAGTCGAAGGAGGTTCATACGTATGGGCGAGTTGTTCAAATGGGAACGAGCTCGAGCTGTTGTATGGATTAACCTTGTCATACCAGGAGAATGGTAACATTGAGATTGTATATGCGCAGCTGTGTGGATTCACAGTGGTATGGTATGACAAGTGCATGTCTCTGGATACTAAGTTCACGCACGAGTCTTCCGGAAGTAGTGTCAAGTGTCTTGTGTTGAGAGTCAGTGGAAAGTCTGACATGTGAAATGAGAAACTGGAATATTGATAGACACTTGATGCTGTATTGTGAAATAGAATGATTCTGAGGAATGTTGTGAAGTTTATGATTTTTGGGCGATCAGGTGAAGAGTATGAGAAACTTGATAACTTTACGTGAATATCTTGAAATTGTTTACCTTGATTTTATTTTAAGTATCCTTATTTAAACTCTTTTTAAATGTCTAGCTTACCCTTTTATCTGTTATTGTGGCTGTTTTCTATTAAAAACTGTGATGATCGTGTAATTTTACACGGGAGCAGATGATCTTCCAGGGAGTAGAGCTCCTCAGTGAGTGGTCGCCGGAAGGAGATCGCCTATTTCCGTCTCTACCGGGTGATCGCCGGTTTATGCCTCCATCGGGAGATCGCCTGTTTTCTTTTCTGTTGGGTGATCGCCCCTCTTGCTGCTTTATAATAGGAGATCGCCTATATGAAAGGAGATCGCCCTTCTTATAGGAGATCGCCCTTTTTGCCAGGAGATCGCCTATCTGTCTTTTGTATTGTATTTCGTTTACGTTTTTAATGGAGAAGTGATCGTTTGTATTAAACTCCCTGCGAGGAGAAACTTATTTATTTTATATAAAGATTTTGCTCACTTCAATCTATCTGTCACTTTATTTTCGTTTTATATTTATTTTCAAAGTAATTTGGCGGGATGTTACATTAATGGTATCAGAGCAGTTCGCCTTAGGATGACCTGAGGGCTGTGGATCCATTGTGTTTCTTCTGCTCATAAAGTTTATTTGAGTTTTAAATAACCACTATAGTGGGAGGTTTTCAAACGTTTTTGGTATTGAACTCTTGCGTGTGATTGGTGAATGTATGCCTAACTGAAGATCTTAGTATTAAGAATAAGAAGGTCTTGATAAAGTGGTGAGGGTGCACACTCATAACTGGATCAAGATAATTCTTAATCTTAATTCCAAAGGTTTGATGTTTAGCCTACATTGAATTCTGGGGTGATTTTTGAGTGTTCTTGAATTTGACTGAGGTGGTAGTTTGGACTGATGTTTGCACACCAGTAACTGTTCTGGTGTTTTGTGTGAAGTTATAAGTGTTGTGATTCTGTTGATGAACTCAAATTCTAGATGACTTTGAGATGCTGACCTTTGTAAGGTCTAGCTGTTACCCCTTGAATGAATTGATTCTTATCGATTTCATTCTTATAGTTGTAGGGAATATAGAAGTCAATAGATTCAGAAGATGGCACGTAGACCTGCTACCCCACCCCAACCTTCCTCAGAGATGAGTCAGATCGCCAAGGCCATCGAGATGATGGCGACTGCCATTCAGCAGCAGAATGCGGCGATGGCTCAGAACCATCAAGCCACAATGCAGCACTGGGAAACTGCCCGATCTGCTGAGACAAACTCCCACGTCGGTCAGCCCCAAGAACAGATGGGACTGGCCGAGTTTATGAGGCACAACCCACCTAAGTTCAGTGGGAACGCTTCCCCTGATCAAGCAGATCAGTGGGTCAGGGGGTTAGAGAAAATCTTCAGGGCGACCTCCTGCCCTGAAGATAAGAAGCTGGTATTCGCCACATATCTTCTGTCTGGGGAAGCTGAGTTCTGGTGGATGGGAACTCAGCAGATGATGGAAGCCCGGGAGGACGTGATGGACTGGGATAGCTTCAGGGTGAAGTTTCTGGAGAAGTACTTTCCAGATAGTGCAAGGTTTGCCAAGGAAGCTGAATTCCTCAGATTGGAGCAGGGGGAGATGTCAGTGAATGCTTATGCTGCACGGTTGAGTACCTCGCCCGGTTTTATACCCAAGCTACCTCAGAGGCTTGGAGATGTAGGAAATTTGAAGAAGGACTGAGGCATGGGCTGAAGAGGACCATAGCCCCGATGTGCATCAGGGAATTTCACGCCTTAGTGGAGAAGGCGAAGATGGTAGAGACTCTGGAAAAGGGCGATTCGCGGGTGATCAGGTCCCACCCAGGGGGTTCCTCCAGTAGGAAAGTGAAGGTTCAGCAGCAGCAGAATGAGCCTTATGCGAGACCTCCCCAGCATAGGGCAAAAGCAGCGCCATTCCAGTTTCAGCAACAACAAACATGGAGACCCAGGTGTTTCACATGCCAAGAGATAGGGCACCTTTCTAGAGATTGTCCTAACAGAAAAAGGATGACTCAACCCGTTAATTCACAGCAGTTGAGGAACGAAGGCAGCAGACCTCAGACGGGAGGGAGAGTGTTTGCCATGTCTGGAGCGGAAGCCTCTCAATCAGGTAATCTAGTACAAGATACTTGTTTATAGCTGATAGATACGTTATAGTTTGTTTGATTCTGGAGAGACACACTCTCTTTGTGTCAAATCGGTGTGCAACCGAGCTTGGGCCATATAGTGGAGGAGCTGTCGTTTGAACGATTGGCCTCTGCACCTGCTTCAAAAACAGGTTTTGACCTCCCTAGGTTGCTCTGAATGCCCAGTGGTAGTAGATGGAATGAAAGGAACAAGTGTGAGTTAGATTTGGTAGTACCAAGGTTTAGTCCCAGTTACGTATAAGTCATGGAGAGTAAATAAGCAAGAGGCTGGGGGTTTTAAAGCTTAAGCATATGTAACCATGGGAAGTACCAGAGTTAAATTCCAAGGAAGGAATTTTCTTTTGAAGCGTAGAAGATGCTCATGTCAATGAAACAGCATGAGATGGTTCTAGCTTAGGCTTCACGCAGAATGGATGCTGTTTGGCTGACCGGGATTTGAAAGAGGATTATGGAAATGGTGGGTTGAGATAAAAGGCTTCCGAAAATGTAAGCCTCCGAAGTTTTTGGCAAATAAGATGTAGATCGACCTGTGAATGTAGAAGGGAAGGAGGATATGGCTGTGGATAAAAATGAGGGTAGGCCGTGTTATGATGATGTTGAGTCTTTCTAGAGATGTAGTAAATTTCAGAAAGATGGGTGTGGAAGGATTGTGAGTGAAATAGTCTGTTATGTCTGGGAGAGAAGGAGAATAGCGTTGTCCTTAAGCAAGAGATTCTGGATGCAGAGGAAGTTTTTCCCAATCAGCTCCACTACTTGCATGGTTGTGGTTGAGATATATGGTACGTTCGTTCTCGTATGCCTTTTTGGATAGGCACCTGAAACCCAAAATCAATGTATCCAACGTCTACATTGAAGAAGAAGGTCGTAATGGGAACAGGAAGTCGAGTTGGCAAAAGGGGTCATAATAATAATTTGGAAGGTAACAGCAACAGAAACCTTGTCTTTGTAAGGTACAGAATTATGCAGCGGAGTAATGAATAAAAAGTGTCCCTTTTGGGAGCGTGGGAATTTGATCAGCAGTTGAGAAGTCGGTGAATGATTTGATCAAGATGCAGGAGTTGATTCCTAGAAGGACACTTCGGACCCTAGTTTGAGTTCGCTAGGGGGTGGCATGAGTTGTGGACAGCTGTCCCTTTCCTCCCAATGAAGGGATCTTGCCCGCTTTCTCTAAAGGGGCTAGTCCTGGTTACGTTAAGGACCTAGTTCTAGACTTGTTCAACAAAGTCTTCAAGGTTGGAAGTAGAGTGTGAATGCTGGAGTTGGCACTCTATGGGGCAGCATATCCCATGTACAGGGATGTAAAATGGATTTTGATGAAGTATTGAGGTAGGAAGAGTTGGTTCAATAGATCACCGAGAGGGTGAATCTGATACAGGACAGAATAAAAGTTTCTTAAGGTCAGCAAATGTCCTAGGCAGAGCAGAGGAGAAGACCTTTGGAGGTTGCTGCTGGGGTCATGTCTTTATGAAGGGGGACACCAGCCAAGGGTGTAGGGTAGGCGATCAGATCAAAGAAGCTGTCCCCTAAGTTTGTTGGGCCATATCGGATCTTAAGGAGGATAAGTCTAGTGGCTTATGAGATCGCCCCACCTCCCCAATTAGCAAGTCTACATAATGTATTCCACGTATCATAGCTAAGGAAGTCCCTTGCAGACCCTACTCACGTGTTGGGAGTGGACAACGTGAAGATCGGGTGATTCACCATGGGAATTTGAAGAAACCATGAGAGAAGCATATCCTTACCTCCTCCCTTGTAACCCAATTTTCGAGGACGAAAATTTTTCTTGATGGGGAGAATGTAAGGACCTGGAAAATTAAATTGGAATAAAAGTGTTATATTTAATAATTTCGGAAGGTGTCATTATCTAAAATACAAAGTTGGTAAATGAAGTTTCGTAGTGGCAGACATCGGACGTCGCCCTTGACCTGGGACATGATCGCCTGTCGAGTAGGTTGTACATGATCACCGAAAATGCACGTAGTAGGTGGTCACCATCCTGGATCAACCAGAGTGGTTTCAACAGCCACGCGTATCAAGGTGTGGGTTAAACCTTAGATGCGCTGTGCATGCGAACTCTATGCTTGAGCGAAAGAGATCACCCTTAGTGTAGCATGCATGGAAGAACGAGGAGAAGTGCTGATCTACTCTTGGAAATATGAAGCCACCGACGTCACCGAGTCATGTGGAGAAGATACCTTAGACGTAACATAGTGGAATGAAGGACCTCAAGGAAGGCGTGGCGATGTGTCATCGAGCATCGCCAGGGCGCAAGGCATGCAGGATCGCCTGGGCGCGAGGGGCATGCGGGCATCATCAGGGGGAGAGGTCATCGGTTGTTAGCCTTCGCGCGAGAGGTCATCGGTTGTTAGCCTTCGCGCGAGAGGTCATCGGTTGTTAACCTTCGTGCGAGAGGTCATCGGTTGTTAGCCTTCGCGCGAGAGGTCATCGGTTGTTAGCCTTCGCGCGAGAGGTCATCGGTGGATAGTCTTCGCGCCTGTGGTCATCGGTGAAAAGGTCATCGCGCTACGTTAAGTTATACACAGAGAACGTGGGACCCATACATCCAGCATGAGACGTTCTGCACGCGCGCCACGTAGACGAAAAGGGTGGTTCAGAATAGTGACATCAGAATGTTGGCATGCGCGGGAGACACTCGCGGTCGTACTGTTCAGAGCAGTGGCTGGCATGCACAAGCGACAACAGTGGCAGTACTGTTCAGAGCAGTGGTTGGCATGCACCAGAGGCAACAGTGGTCGTACTGTTCAGGGAAGCGTGCACGCAAACTTCCCTGCAGAGTAGGTGGTGGCAGCTGCTTTTGGAGGGATAAGTTGGTTTAAGTCACTGAAAATCCACTACTGAAGAGAAAGAAACGTTGCAGCCTTCGAAGAGAGAAAGAGTGAGTTACCTCCCTTCTCCTCCAGATATATCCTTCGCGCTGCGATTCTAACACCTTCACACGAGAGTACGACGAGCGACAGCCACCATTAGAACACCTGGGCAGTTCTCTGCAAGTCCTTCAACCAGACGCGAGAAACAGAGCCAAGGTATTCTGCAAGCTTCGTTGGATTTCAAAGCTCCTGGTGTTTGCGCAAGTCCAGGTAAGGGAAGCTAGACTCCATTTTCAATAAAAGCCATAGTTTAGCTATTTCTGAAATGAGTGCGACGTGGTCGCCGGTTTCGTTTTCATCTGTGTAAAATGCTCTGTTCTATGTGTTTTGGGCGACGTGGTCGCCGGTTTTATATAAAGCCTTCGAAATACCTTGTTTTTGAACCAGGTCGCCGGTTTTGGCGCTGTTTTGCGAAATCTCTGTTTTGATGTTGTTTTGAAACTACTTGAGATTTACATGAGATATTCGAAGATCTGAAGCTTTGAAATGTTTGTTGATGTGATTTGAATCATTTACTTGAATGGTATGATGTGTTTGGATGTGGGATCGAGGCATAGTATTTTCAGGAAAGGAAATACCGTGTTGAGATTGGTTAGGAAGTGCATTGATCAGTGAGTAACCTGTTAATGAGACGATCCTGACTCTGCTGAGATAATGGAATCACGTAGATGAAGTTATTCAGTTGGTGAGAGTCGAAGGAGGTTCATACGTATGGGCGAGTTGTTCAAATGGGAACGAGCTCGAGCTGTTGTATGGATTAACCTTGTCATACCAGGAGAATGGTAACATTGAGATTGTATATGCGCATGCTGTGTGGATTCACAGTGGTATGGTATGACAAGTGCATGTCTCTGGATACTAAGTTCAACGCACGAGTCTTCCGGAAGTAGTGTCAAGTGTCTTGTGTTGAGAGTCAGTGGAAAGTCTGACATGTGAAATGAGAAACTGGAATATTGATAGACACTTGATGCTGTATTGTGAAATAGAATGATTCTGAGGAATGTTGTGAAGTTTATGATTTTTGGGCGATCAGGTGAAGAGTATGAGAAACTTGATAACTTTACGTGAATATCTTGAAATTGTTTACCTTGATTTTATTTTAAGTATCCTTATTTAAACTCTTTTTAAATGTCTAGCTTACCCTTTTATCTGTTATTGTGGCTGTTTTCTATTAAAAACTGTGATGATCGTGTAATTTTACACGGGAGCAGATGATCTTCCAGGGAGTAGAGCTCCTCAGTGAGTGGTCGCCGGAAGGAGATCGCCTATTTCCGTCTCTACCGGGTGATCGCCGGTTTATGCCTCCATCGGGAGATCGCCTGTTTTCTTTTCTGTTGGGTGATCGCCCCTCTTGCTGCTTTATAATAGGAGATCGCCTATATGAAAGGAGATCGCCCTTCTTATAGGAGATCGCCCTTTTTGCCAGGAGATCGCCTATCTGTCTTTTGTATTGTATTTCGTTTACGTTTTTAATGGAGAAGTGATCGTTTGTATTAAACTCCCTGCGAGGAGAAACTTATTTATTTTATATAAAGATTTTGCTCACTTCAATCTATCTGTCACTTTATTTTCGTTTTATATTTATTTTCAAAGTAATTTGGCGGGATGTTACAGACCGCCGCATCACCAGCCTCACCCTGGAGGTGGCGGAGCTGCGGAAGTCTGATAAGGAGGTCAGGGACCTCCTGTTTTCCAAGTCTCAGGAGGCCTTCTGCTTGCACTCCTAGTGCAACGACTTCCGCATGGCCGTGGAAGATTTAAAGGGTGAGCTGCAACGCAAAGAAGAAGACGTGGTCGACCTCAAGGAGGATCTGGCCCGACACGTCGATGACTTGGCGCGGCGAGGGGCAGATGTGGCCTGGATGAAGCAGGAGATGGGCCAGCTGAAGAAGGAGATGGTTGAGTCCGAGGCTGAGATGAGAGCAGAAATGACTCATAGAGAGGAGCTCTACCAGAAGGCCAAGGAAGAACTCACCAACGAGGCAGCTAAAGCCTACGGTGCATGGTTTGGTGAGGCCCTCGCCCATGTTGCCTGCGTGCATCCTGGGGTGGACCTCTCCCAAACGGGCCTAAATATAATCATTGTAGATGGCCAACTGGTGGATGCTCCCAAATATTAGAACCCCCTCTCCCCTTTTGTAATTCATTAGGCTGTTATTTTGTCAGTAACCTGTAAATACTTGTATATTCCATTTAATGCATACTTGACACTTTCGTGTTAATGATTGATCCATTATATTCTGCATATAATTTGGCCCCTGTAGCTCTTTCTTGATACTATTGTTGTCCTTTTTTCTGCATATTTTGTTTCTTAACTTGTAATATGCCTTGATGACGATCTTGCAAGCCTGTACCAGTCTGATCTATATCTCTTTACTTCAACATCTGCGTCCCAAGTAACCTTTCTAAGCAACCTCGACGATGCGGTACTTGTTAACCTGTATTTTTTATTCCCCGCGTGAGTCGTGGAAGAGGATTCCCCAACATGGCTCTTGGTTTGTTTGACAAGCCCATTCGTCTTTATCGACCTTGGTTGATATGCCAAAGAAAAACTTATCTTTGTCGACCTCGACTGATAAGTCAAGGAAGACCTCATCTTTGTTGACCTCGACTGATAAGCTAAGGAAGACCTCATCTTGGTCGACCTCAACTGATAAGCCAAGGAAGACCTCATCTCTGTCGACCTTGACTGATAAGCTAAGGAAGACCTCATCTTTGTCGACCTGAACTGATAAGCCAAGGAAGACCTCATCTTTATCGACCTCGACTTATAAGCCAAGGAAGACCTCATCTTGGTCAACCTCAACTGATAAGCCAAGGAAGACCTTGTCCCTGTCGACCTCGACTGATAAGCCAAGGAAGACCTCATCTTTGTCAACCTCAACTGATAAGCCAAGGAAGACCTCATCTCTGTCGACCTCGACTGATAAGCCAAGGAAGACCTTACCTTTGTCAACCTTGACTGATAAGTTAAGGAAGACCTCACCTTTGTCGACCTCAATTGATAAGCCAAGGAAGACCTCATCTTTGTCAACCTCGACTAATAAGCCAAGGAAGACCTCATCTTGGTCGACCTCAACTGATAAGCCAAGGAAGACCTCATCTCTGTCGACCTCGACTGATAAGCCAAGGAAGACCTCATCTTTGTTGACCTCAACTGATAAGCCAAGGAAGACCTCATCTCTGTCGACCTCGACTCATAAGCCAAGGAAGACCTTACCTTTGTCGACCTCGACTGATAAGTTAAGGAAGACCTCTTCTTGGTCGACCTCGACTAATAAGTTAAGGAAGACGTCACTGCCTTGACCTCACTGTAAAAGGTCGAGGAAGGGGGTTTCAAACTTGCCTCGAACTCACTGTAAAGAGTCGAGGAAGAGGTCTTTAGCTTGGAGCCATGTTGTTCTTCACCTTTCTCTAACAAGGTAGAAGAGGTTCACTCGCGTGGCTCAACCTTGGCTCTTTAAGCCACAGAGGACTTTCTTGGAACCATACTATTCTCCCCCTTTCTTTAACAAGGTAGGAAAGGTTTGCTTATGTGCCTCAACCTTGGTTGTTTAGGCCATGGAGGACTTCTCTTGGAACCAGACTATTCTCCCCCTTTCTTTAATAAGGTAGGAGGGGTTCGCTCGCGTGCCTCAACCTTGGCTGTTTAGGCCACGGAGGACTTCTCTTGGAACCATACTATTCTCCCCCTTTCTTTAACAAGGTAGGAGAGGTTCACTTACGTGCCTCAACCTTGGCTGTTTAGGCCACGGAGGACTTCACTTACTGTTCAACACAAATATATCTTTCTCAATTCTTTTCTTTTATTGGGTGACCTCGTTAAAAAACCCCGTAGGGAAAAAGAGTGTCCCCTTCGCTGAATAATATAACTGTGTTGAATACCAAGTAATTAGCTAAAATAAAATTACAAAGTAATTAACTGAAATAAAACTTGAGGTTGGCAGTGTTCCATGTTCGTGGGATAGCCCCACCTTCCAGGGTCTCCAACAAAAAGGGACAGGGCGACTAGCCGACCTATCAACTGCTGTACTTCTTTCACGGAAACCGGGCTCCTCATGCTCATTATGGCTGTGCACTTATCTGGGTTTGCTTCTATTCCACGTTCAGTCAACAAGAACCCCAAGAATTTTCCTGCTTCTACCCCAAACACACATTTTTCAAGGTTTAACTTGACATTATACCTGGATATGGTGTTGAAGAGTTCCTCAAGGTCAGCCACATGCTTGTCTTTCTCTTGAGAGGTGACGACCATGTCATCTATATATGCCTGGATGTTTCGCCCAACCATAAGGGCAAGTACGCCTCTGGTACGTTGCTCCTGCACTTTTCAGACCAAAGGGCATCACCTTGTAGCAATAACTGGAGTTGGCCAACCACTCAAGGTACTGGATTCCCCTTATGTGACTGGCTTCCAGCAATTTCTGGGTCTCCTGCCTGATGACCCGCCGCCTCTCTTCATTAAACTTCCTTCGCCTCTGACAAACAAGTCTGACTTGGGGGTTCATGGTGAGACGGTGGCACAAGAAATTAGGGTCTATCCCTGGCATGTCTGAGGCAGTCCATGCAAAGGCATCCAGATGTCGGGCCAAAACCTTGGTGACCTGGTCCTGCGCTTCCTGGCTCAAAGACTTACCAAGCTTGAAGTGCTTACCCCCGACCTCTCGTTCCACGACCTCCTCTGTGGGCTCAACACATCTTTTTAGGGCGATCTCTATGCGAACATCTTCCTCGTCCCTAGGTGGCCCGATAGTCACTGTACATACACCTCTCTTGGTTTTGCGACTGTCTTCGTAGCACTTTCGAGCTGTCGTCTGGTCTGACTTCATGGTTATTAACGTACCATCAAAGGAGGGGAGCTTTAATTTTATGTGCGTTGATGAAGGCACTGCTCCTAACTTGTTCAAAGCAGGCCTACTCAAAAGAATGTTATAGGCAGAAGGTGCATTAACTACAAGGTACCTGATGTTAATCGTGCGAGACGCTTTGTCATCCGTGAACGTGGTCCTCAATTCGATGTAACCCCTGACCTCCACCTAATCTCTTGCAAACCCGTACAAACATCTGTCATAGGGTCTCAACTGGTCGGGGGATAGCTGCAATTTGTTGAAGGTCGACCAGAACATCACGTCTGCCTAGCTTCCTTGGTCGACCAAGACACGGTGCACCTTCCTTCCCATGGTCACAAGTGAAATTACTATGAGTCATTAGCATGCGGAACCACATCTGCCCGATCCGCCTTTGTAAAGGTGAGGTCAGGCTCTAGGAATCAGTCGAGGTCTACCAACAACCACTACCTCTCTGGTGTACTTCTTCCACTGGGAAGTGGTGCACCCTCCGCCTGAGAAACCCCTGGAGATGGTGTTGATTTCTCCATGGATGGGTACCTCATGCCCCTGGTCCCCCGTTGGGGCTGTCAATGCAAAGTTTCCCTGAGGTTCCTGCAAATAAGCCGTTAGAAACTGTACCGACCAGTCCTCGGACACCGAGAACTGCTAGTAAGGGTGAGTTGCGTCTGCTGGGTCCCACAGGTAGTATGGACTAGTGGGATGATTAGTCATCAGCATGTCGATCACCAGAGTGGACTGATGTGTCCTCGTCACTCAGCAGGATGATGAGTCCTCGGCATCAGAGTGGGTCAATGTGACATCGGTCTTGGGTGTTTCGAACAACAGAGCTAGAATATCTGATGTGGGTCCCGAGGGAAAACCAGTTATCAGTAGAATGCCCAGAAGTAAAGAGAAGCCAAAGTCACGAAGTACCTATGTGTGTGGCAGGGAAAGCACAGTTAGGTGCAGTGTCCTGAGGGGTTAAGTACTCATCAGAACTAGGGTTTCCTAGTGAAGCTGCATGCATGGCACGTGAACAGTGAAGGCGCTCCCAGGACAGGTGGCCCCAGAGACTAGGTGCACGAGGGCGTACCCAGGTGGCCATCTTGTCAGAGTTTTGCACTCCAGTTAAGAAAACCTTATGTGCTAGATTACCCTAAGCTTGGGTGATAGCGACGCAAGGGTATTCCTGTAAACCCTAAATATGGGTAACGGCGCAATGGAAACCCTAGACTATATAAAGGGTAGTAAAATACTTCACAAAGGTACGCAATTTCTAGACCTAAACACAGATACTCAATACACTTGGTGTGCTTGCCCAGTTTTTGACTTGAGCGTCGGAGTGCCAACGGCCTGTAGGGCGCCCCTTTCTATCTTGCAGGTGCAGGTTGTTTCGAGACAGCAAAGCATAATTCAAGGTGAGGAAAGGAGGCGTGTGATTGTCGTAGAGTCAATCGGCAAGAACAGAATCCCACTTCTTACCAGGTCGTCTATCTGGTACCCCAAAGAGAGGCAGCTGCTCAGGGTGTGATGGAGATCAAGTAGAAGAGGATTTTAGTAATGGAGGAAGAGGTCATCCACCCAAGCATTTAAAATTGTTCTTACTAGTCTTCTTAAAAAGTAGAACAGTTTGGGTTCTCTTGAAAATTCAAAAGATAGTAGTATAAATAAATCTTTGTAAATACTCTTGTATAAATTTGTAAATAATATAGAAATATCCTTAGGAGTATGCCGAAGAGGAAAACCAAAAGAAACCTCTAAATGTAAGGCATTTTAGGAACTTTCTTTAGGAAAAACTGGAAAAAGTGACTTTTCTATTCCTTTCTCTCTTAGGCACTAGAAGGAGCTAGAAGAGTGACTCTTCCCACTCCTTCCCCTTTGTAACATGACTAGCCCTCTCCATTATAAATAGGGGTGCTTGGTACTTTGAATAAAAAAAGTTGAAAGTTAGAAGAAAAGAAACTATCTTGAAATTGAGAGAGAGTGAGTTTGTGAGACTTGTCTCTTCTTCTCCTTCATGTCTTATCTTGTGAGCTTTGGAGACTCTCAAGTGGCGGCACCACCCACTCATCTTGGAAGAACCACCCTCCAAGTGGCGTGAATCACATCTCCAAAAGGCTACAACCACATAAGTCATTTCTATTCATCTTCTAAAAATACCCATTTGTGTTTTCTTGTAGTTTTTCCATTTTTAATCGGTTCAATCTTTTCCATGAGTTGTTTCCTTTCATTTGCTGCCAATTTTCTGCACTTTGTTGGTTTATTTCCTTGTTTTCTTGCTGTTTTAATTTCGTCCAAACCATGGGTTTCCATATACATGTGTTGTTCTTGTTTTCCATCCATGGGTTTTTGTTCTTTGATGAATTTCTTGGTGATTTTCTAACTCCTATTGAATTTCAATCAGTATTTTCACTTGTTCTTGGTGTTCTTATGTTGTTCTTGTGTTTCCTTTGAAGTTTGGTACTGTTCTTGAATTACCCATTCATATTCCATTGTTATCTTACACTACAAGTTACCTATTCATGTGTTTTTAGTATGAACCTTTGTTTTCTTGAGTAGAAACTCTATTAATTGTTCTTTAGAATTTTGATCCTAATTCTTGAAAGTGTCATGAATACAATGAAACCTATATCAACTCAACCCAAACCAAGAAAGGTTCATAAGAGACTCACATCTAGAAATTCTAAAGTAGCTAGTTTTACCTTTTGGTCTTCTTGGACCTCATGTACATGAAAGATTTGTTCTGTAACATCCCGCCAAAATAATACATACATCCATGTATAATTGAAATTAAGTGTAACCAAATAATATTGAAGAGTGCAAAATAATATGTATTTATATATATCAGAAATGAAGTTACTCCTCTTAGGGAGTTTAATACATAACCAAATCAAATGTTTGCAAGATTTTACGAAATTAAAAGAAATGCAGTAAGACAGGCGGTCTCAAAAGAAAAACGGCGATCTCCAAAAGTCCCCAAAAATAGGCGACTTGCTAGCCAGACATAAAATCGGCGATCTCATAACAGACGACCTCAAAACAGGCGATCTGATAGTAGGGCAAAATCCGGCGATCGCCACCGAGAGGTGGAAATAGGCGATCTCAGCCCTCGGCGACCACCCATTAGGGGGCTCTTCTTCCTGGAAGATCATCTGCTCCCGTGTAACAATTACACGATCATCACAGTTTTGAGAAAACAACCACAATAACAGAATAAAGGGTAAGCTAGCCATTTTAAAGAGAGTTTAGAATAAGGCATTAAATCATGAACATAATAGAGTAAGGTAAAACATTTTTCAAATCTCTATGTAAAACGTAGAGCTACTCATCTCATTCACCTGATCGCCCAAAATCATATTTCTTCACAACATTCCTCAGAATCATTCTATTTCACAATACAGCATCAAGTGTCTATCAATATTCAAGTTTCTCATTTCACATGTCAGACTTTCCACTGACTCACAACACAAGACACTTGACACTACTTCCGGATTGACTCGTGCGTTGAACTTAGTATCCAGAGACATGCACCTGTCATACTGCCCACTGTGGAATCTCACACATCCACAGGGTCGCCGTGAAATCTCACACATTCACAAGCGTATAATGAATCTCAACACATCACCATACAGCATGACAAGGTTAATCCATACCACAGCTCGAGCTCGTTCCCATTTGAACAACTCGCCCATACGTATGAACCTCCTTCGACTCTCACCAACTGAATAACTTCATCTACGTGATTCCATTATCTCAGCAGAGTCAGGATCGTCTCATTAACAGGTTACTCACTGATCAATGCACTTCCTAACCAATCTCAACACGGTATTTCCTTTCCTGAAAATACTATGCCTCGATCCCACATTCACAGCATTCAACACATCATACCACTCAAGTAAATGATTCAAATCACATCAACAACATTTCAAAGCTTCAGATCTTCGAATATCTCATGTAAATCTCAAGTAGTTTCAAAACAACATCAAAAACAGAGATTTCGTAAAACAGCGCCAAAACCGGCGATCTAGTTCAAAAACATGGTATTTCAAAGGCTATGTTTAAAACCGGCGACCACGTCGCCCAAGCACACAAACCAAGCATTTCACGAAGACAAAAGCGAAAACGGCGACCACGTCGCCCACACTTCAGAAAAAGCTACACTATGGCTTGTATGGAAAAGAGGTCTAGCTTCCCTTACCTGGATTTTGCGCAAATACCAGGGGCTCCGAAATCCAACGAAGCTTGCAGAACCTTGGCTCTGTTCTTGAGTCTGGTTTTGAAGAGCTTGCAGAGAACCACCCAAGTGCTCCAATGGTGGCTGTCGCTCGTCGTATTCCCGCGTGAAGGTGTACTAGAATCGCAGTGCGAAGGAGAGAATGGAGGAGAAGGGAGATAAACGCACCCTTTAGCTCTGGAACCACAGCAACGTTTCTTTCCTTCTCCCTCAGAAATGGGTTTTTGCATCTTAAGCTGACTTCTCCACAAAAACCGCTGCCACCACCCACTCTGCAGGGAGTTTGCGTGTACGCTTCGCTGAACAGTACACCTAAGCGTGCCTCTGCGCAGGCTAACACTCTGAGGTCACTATTCTGAACCACTCTTTTGTCTACGTGGCGCGCATGCAGAACGTCTCATGCTGGATGTCTGGGTCCCACGTTCTCTGTGTATAACTTAACGTAGCGCGATGACCTTTTCACCGATGACCACAGGCGCGAAGACTAACAACCGATGACCTCTCGCGCGAAGGCTAACAACCGATGACCTCTCCCCCTGATGATGCCCGCATGCCCCTCGCGCCCAGGCGATCCTGCATGCCTTGCGCCCTGGCGATGCTCGATGACACATCGCCACGCCTTCCTGGAGGTTCTTCATTCCACTATGTTACATCCAAGGTATTCTCTCCACAAGGCTTGGTGACGTCGGTAGCTTCACACTTCTAAGAGTTGATTAGCACCAGTCCTCGTGCGCCCAAGCGTGTAACGTTAAGGATGATTCTCTTATGCTCAAGTATAGAGCTTCGCCTGCCCAGCGTATCCAAGGTTTAACCCACACCTTGATACGCGTGGCTTTTGGGACGTACCAGGGTTGATCCAACATTTGGCTACACACTAAGTGTAGTTTCGGCGATTAGGTGTACTCTAGGCGACAGGCTACTAGGTACACACAGGCGATAGGCGTTCAAGCATAAGCTAGGCGATAGGCGTTCAAGCATAAGCTAGGCGATAGGCGTTCAAGTGCCAGAGAAGTTGGAGATCGCCTACCCGCTTAATAACGGCGATCTCGTAGGCTTCTCAGCTATACATTCCTTCCTTTATATTTAAATAAACACGTGCTTCGAATTTATTTATAATATAACACTTTTATTCCAATATAAACTTCTAGGTTCTTACATGTTCAACCTTTGCTTCCCACCACAAATATACATTTGGATCACCTTCACCACTAAAGCTAGGTAATTTTACAAAAGGCATATAAGGCTTTGCCACATGTTGCCGTCTTTCTTCATAATGATGATGCCTCCTCCATTTGATTTCATCTTCATGTCCATGATAGTTGTAAGAAGTTCTTGATGAATGCCTTGAAGAATGGCGTCTTCTATGGTGTGTATGGCTAGACCTTTCATTAGTCACTTCAAGCCTTTGCAATCTTTATTCCAATTTTCTTATAGCTTCATCTTTTTGTGCAAGTGACCTTTTGGCTTCTTTTAATTCACCAAGAATGAAAGCTTTTTGTGGAGAGTGTGGTTTGGAAGATTCACCACTTGAATATTGAGCCATTTTCAAAACAGTACAACAAACACAAATAGCAAACAATTAAAGAAAACAAGGTTAGAAAACAAAGAAATAAGTGGTGCAGTTTTGGTAAAAAAATTAAGGCACTCAAAATCACTCCAAGAAATTATACTTCCCTCAATCAAGCTTCTCTTGTGGAATGGAGTAACCTCAAATGAAAGATGCCAAAGCACTCTGTAACGCCCCTCAATGTCTTATTCATATTTATATAATAAAATAAAGGTAAAACAATAATATCAAAATTAATATATGTATATATAATAAAATACATCCATCAATACATTGTATTTCAAAATAATATCCCTTCTCTAGGGAGTTTTAATACATAACCGTCAAGTGGTTCAAAATAAAATAGAACATAGCATAAGAACAGGCGATCTCCTTGTCCATCCACTCACTGAGGAGCTCCACTACCTGCAATATCATTTGCTCCCGTGTAAATTACATGATCATCACAGTTTTAAAGAAAACAACCACAAGATAAAACACAAGGGTAAGCTAGACATTTTTAAAAACTTTAAAACATGAAACTTGATATTAACGTAAACCATCAAATATTCACACATTTCACAATTCCCTCAAGTGTCATTCATTTCACATAATCCATCAAGTGTCTATCAAATTTCAATATTTCTCTTTCTCACGTCAGACTTCCACTGACTCATCACACATAGACACTTGACACTACTTCCGGAAGACTCGTGCATTGACTAGACTCAGAGATTTGCACCTGTCATACTACACCACCGTGAAATCCACACAGGGTCGCTGTAAGGACCTGTAAAATTTAATTGGAATAAAAGAGATATATTTTAAATAAATTCTAAGTATGTCTTTATTTAAAATGAAAAGGAAGGAAAGTGTAGTTTGGAAGGCTATGAGATCGCCTAGTAGTACATGATCGTCGGTCGCCTGCTACACATGAGCGCCAGGGCGCGAGGCATGCAGGCATCGCGCGGGCGCGAGACATGCAAGCATCGCGCGGGCGCGAGACATGCAAGCATCGCGCGGGCGCGAGACATGCAGGCATCGCGCTGGCGCGAGGCATGTGGACGTCGCGCGGGCGCGAGGCATGTAGACGTCGCGCGGGCGCGAGGCATGCGGGCGTCGCCAGGGCGCGAGGCATGCGGGCATTGCCAGGGCACGAGAGGCATGCGGGCATCGCCAGGGCGCGAGGTATGCGGGCATTGCCAGGGCGCGAGAGGCATGCGGGCATTTGCCAGGGCGCGAGGCATGCAGGGCGTCGCCAGGGTTAGGCATCGGTCGTCCCCTACAGGGAGACATCGGTCGTCTTCCAGGGCGAGGGGGGGGACATCGGTCGTTCGCCAGGATGAGTCAGCGGTGGAAAGTTATCGCGCGACGTCGAGTTTCACACAGAGTAAGGTGGGACCCAGGCTCCCAGCATGAAACGTCCTGCATGCGCGACACGTAGGCAAAAAGAGTGGTTCAGGCTAGTGACCTCAGAGTGTCAGCCTGCGCAGAGGCACGCTTAGTCGTACTGTTCAGTGAAGCGTACACGCAAACTTCCCTGCAGAGTGGGTGGTGGCAGCGGTTTTTGTGGAGAAGTCAGCTTAAGATACAAAAACCCATTTCTGAGAGAGAAAGAAAGAAACGTCGCAGTTGTTCAAGAGCGAAAGAGTGAGTTCACCTCCCTTGTTCTCCATTCTCTCCTTCGCACTGCGATTCTAGCACCTTCACACAAGAGTACGACGAACGACGACCACCATTAGAGCACCTGGGAGGTTCTCTGCAAGTCCTTCAACCAGACGCAAAAACAGAGCCAAGGCGTTGTTCAAGCTTCGTTGGGTTTCAGAGCTCCTGGTGTTTTGCGCAAGCCCAGGTAAGGGAAGCTAGCCTTCGTTTTCAATACAAGCCATAGTTTTGCTGTTTCTGAAGTGAGGGCGACGTGGTCGCCGGTTCTCTGTTTCTTTTCGAAATGTTCTGTTCTATGTGGTTGGGCGACGTGGTCGCCGGTTTTAAATACGGGTTTCGAACTCCCCTGTGTTCGACGTTGTTTGAAGCTGTTTGGGATTTAAATACAATATATATGTGATATTCGAAAGTTTGAAACGTTGAAATGATTGTTGCTGTAATTTGAAATATTCCTTTGCATGGTATGACGTCTTGAATGCTGTGAATGTGGGATCGAGGCATAGTATTTTCAGGAAAGGAAATACCGTGTAAGATCTGTATAGGTGTATTGACTAGGGGCTTGTCTAGAAGGAGATATCCTGACTCTGCTGAGATAATGGAACCACATAGAGGAAGTTATTCAGTTGGTGAGAGTCGAAGGAGGTTCATACGTATGGGTGAGTTGTTCAAGTGGGAACGAGCTCGGCCTGTTATATGAATTCACCCTGTCATACCGGGAGAGTTGATGACATTGAGATTATATGCGCATGGCTGTGTGGATTCACAGCGACCCTGTGTGGATTTCACAGTGGTATGGTATGACAGGTGCAGATCTCTGAGCCTGAGTCAACGCACGAGTCAATCCGGAAGTAGTGTCATGTGTCTATGCATTGTGAGTCAGTGGAAAGTCTGACGTGTGAACCATGAATACTGAAATTTGAAATAGACACTTGACGAGTTATGGAATATGAGTATGTTGATGGTTGTAATTGTTATGGATCATGAATGGCGTGAAGTTTTATGTTTGCTATTTATTTCAAAGCTTTTAAACCATCTAGCTTACCCTTTTCTTTGTATTGTTCTCTGGCTGTTTTCTCTTAAAACTGTGATGATCGTGTATTTTACACGGGAGCAGATGATCTTCCAGGGAGTAGAGCTCCTTAGCGAGTGGTCGCCGGAAGGAGATCGCCTGTTTCCGTCTCCATCGGGTGATCGCCTATTTCTGCCTCTATCGGGTGATCGCCTGCTTTTCTATTCTGGTAGCAGATCGGCTGTTTTGGGTCCCCTGATAGGAGATCGCCGGTCTATGTAGGGAGATCGCCGGTTTTCATTTTAGTTGGCTGTATTTTGTTTAAATTTTAGAATAATATACCGGTTATGTATTTATCTCCCTGTGAGGAGAAACTTTATTTACATATATATGATTTTGTTCATTTCAATCTATTTGTTACTTTTATTTTCATTATATGAACATGTATGGTATTTTGGCGGGATGTTACATTAATGGTATCAGAGCAGTTCGTCCTTAGGATGACCTGAGGGCTGTGGATCCATTGTGTTTATTCTGCTCATAAAGTTTATTTGATTTTAAAATAACAACTATAGTGAGAGGTTTTCAAACGTTTTTGTATTGAAATTTTGTGTGTGCTTTGGTGAATATATGCTCTAACTGAAAATCTTAGTATTAAGAATGAGAAGGTCTCGATAAAGTAGTGAGGGTGCACACTCATAACTGGATCGAGATGATTCTCAATCTTAATTCTAAAGGTTTGATGTTTAGCACATATTGAATTCTGGTGTGAGCTATTTCATTCCCTTGAGTGTCTTTGTAATTGATTGAAAATGGTTGATTGGATTGATGACTGCATACCAGTAGCTGTTCTGGTGTTTTGCTTGAGATTATAAGTATCACGATTCTGTTGGTGAGCTCAAATTCTTAATGAATTTGAGATGCTGACCTTGTAAGGTCTAGATGTTACCTCTAGAATGAATTGATTTCTTATCGATCTCATTCTTGTGGTTGTAGGGAATATAGAAGCCAATAGTTTCAGAATCAAAAACGAAGAAGATGGCACGTAGACCTCCTACCCCTCCCCAACCTTCTTCAGAAATGAGCCAGATTGCCAAGGCCATCGAGATGATGGCAACTGCCATCCAGCAGCAGAATGCAGCGATGGCTCAGAACCATCAAGCTACAATGCACCACTGGGAGACTGCTCGGTCGGCTGAGACAAATTCCCACGTTGGTCAGCCTCAGGAACAAATGGGACTGACCGAGTTCATGAGGCATAACCCACCCAAGTTCAGTGGGAATGCCACCCCTGATCAAGCAGATCAGTGGGTCAGAGAGTTGGAGAAAATCTTTAGGGCGACCTCCTGCCCTGAAGAGAAGAAGTTGGTGTTCGCCACCTTTTTGCTGTCTGGAGAAGCTGAGTTCTGGTGGATGGGAGCTCAGCAGATGATGGAGGCCCGAGAGGATGTGTTGGACTGGGAAAGCTTCAGGGTGAGGTTCTTGGAGAAATACTTCCCAGACAGCGCAAGGTTTGCGAGGGAAGCTGAGTTCCTAAAGTTGGAGCAGGGAGATATGTCTGTGAACGCCTATGCTGCTCGGTTTGAGTACCTCGCCCGATTTTATACCCAGGCGACCTCCGAGGCCTGGAGGTGTAGGAAGTTCGAAGAGGGGCTGAAGCATGGGCTGAAGAGGACCATTGCCCCGATGTGCATCAGGGAATTTCACGCCTTGGTAGAGAAGGCGAAGATGGTGGAGACCCTGGAAAAGGGTGATTCTCGGGTGATCAGGTCACACCCAGGGAGTTATTCCAGTGGGAAGGCTAAGGTGCAGCACCCACAAAGCAAGCCTTATACGAGACCTCCACCACGTCGGTCGGAAGCAACGCCATCCCAGTTTCAGCAGCAGCAACCTTGGAAACCCAAGTGTTACCATTGTGGTGGACCACACGCGTCCAACGCGTGCCCCAAGAAGGCTTCTGAGAGAAGGTGTTTTGTCTGCCAAAGGACGGGGCACGTCGCTAGAGATTGCCCAAGCAGGAATGGTGCGACCCAACCCAGTGGCTCTCAGCAGACGAGAAACGAAGGCAGCAGACCTCAGGCAACAGGGAGAGTGTTTGCCATGTCTGGAGCAGAAGCATCTCAGTCAGGTAACCTCATGCAAGGTGTATGTTTTATAGCCGGTAGGGGTGTAAAAGCTTTGTTTGATTCTGGAGCGACACACTCCTTTGTGTCAAGCCTGTGTGTAGCTGAGTTGGGCCTTCTAGTGAAGGAGTTAGCTTTCGAACTGTTGGTCTCTACACCTGCGTCAGGACAGGTGATGACCTCTGCAGTGTGCCCCGAATGTCCAATGATTGTAGAGGGACGCAGATTCAAGGTGAACTTGATCTGCCTACCTCTTCAGGACCTAGATGTTATCCTGGGAATGGATTGGTTAGCTGCCAATCACGTTCTCATTGACTGTGGTAGTCAGAGGATTGCGTTTCCAGACCTCCAAGGATCAGATGTAATTTCTGCTCAGCAAGGGCAGTCAGAGTTGGAAGAAGGGGCGAGGTGCTTCGTGATACTCGCTCGGTCGGAGGTGGAGAATAAAGGGGACGTAAGTAGAATATCCGTGGTGGAAGATTTCACGGATGTATTCCCAGAAGAAGTACCTGGGTTACCCCCTAAGAGAGAAGTGGAATTCTCTATTGACTTGGTACCTGGAGCTGGACCAGTGTCAATGGCACCTTACAGAATGGCACCAGCCGAGTTAGTGGAGTTAAAGAAGCAAGTGGAAGAGTTGCTGGAGAAGCAATTCATCAGACCCAGTGTATCTCCATGGGGAGCTCCAGTGCTCCTAGTCAAGAAGAAGGATGGAGGGTCTCGGCTGTGTATAGATTACAGGCAGTTGAACAAGTTGACCATCAAGAACAAGTACCCCCTACCTAGGATTGATGATTTGATGGATCAAATACATGGGGCCTCGGTGTTCTCCAAGATTGATCTGAGATCGGGGTACCACCAAATTTTGGTAAAAGCTGAAGATGTTCAAAAGACAGCTTTTAGGTCTCGGTATGGGCACTATGAGTATGTAGTGATGCCGTTTGGAGTCACCAATGCTCCAGCCCTGTTCATGGACTACATGAATAGGATTTTTCGCCCTTTCTTGGATAAGTTTGTGGTGGTCTTCATAGACGACATCCTCATCTATTCAAGGACCGAGGAAGAACATGAAGAACACCTGAAGACAGTATTGGAGATACTGAGGGAGAAGCAACTCTATGCCAAGTTCTCGAAGTGTGAGTTTTGGCTGAAGGAAGTCAACTTCTTGGGACACGTGATATCTGCCCAGGGGATCTCGGTGGATCCAGCCAAGGTAGAGGCAGTGCTGCAGTGGGAACGTCCCAAGACAGTCACCGAGATAAGGAGCTTTGTGGGGTTGGCAGGCTACTATCGGAGGTTTATTGAGGACTTTTCCAAGGTAGTGGCTCCCTTAACACAGCTGACCCGCAAGGATCAACCTTTTGCTTGGACCGACCGATGTGAGCAGAGCTTCATGGAATTAAAGGAGAGGTTGACTAGTGCTCCAGTGCTAGTGATCCCCGAGGTAGGAAGACCTTTTGATGTCTTCTGTGACGCTTCACATCAGGGCTTGGGATGTGTTTTGATGCAAGAGAAGAGAGTGGTTGCATATGCTTCAAGGCAACTCAAGATTCATGAGAGAAACTACCCCACGCATGATTTGGAGTTGGCGGCTGTGGTATTTGCCTTGAAGATCTGGAGGCACTATTTATATGGAGCTCGGTTCCAGGTGTTCAGTGACCATAAGAGCCTGAAATACCTGTTCGATCAGAAGGAACTAAACATGAGACAAAGAAGGTGGATGGAGTTTCTAAAGGACTACGATTTCCAACTCATGTATCATCCAGGGAAGGCCAATGTAGTGGCTGATGCTTTGAGTAGGAAATCAATGCAAGTCGCCACCATGATGATGGAAGAGCAGAAACTGATCGAGCAGTTCAGAGACTTAAACCTTGGAATAGAATTTCACGTGAACCACATTAGTTGTAGTAAGCTGGCTATAACTAATGACTTCCTTGGGATGTTAAGGGATAAGCAGTTGGAGGACCCTAGTCTAAAGCGTACTGTGGAGTCACTAGGGACAGGTCAGGCGAAAGACTTTGCGATGGGCGATGATGGGATCTTGAGATTTAATGGCAGAATTTGCATCCCTGCAAATGAAGAGTTGAAGAAGATGATCCTAGAAGAAGGTCATAAGAGTCGCCTTAACCTTCATCCAGGCATGAACAAGATGTACCATGACTTGAAGGAGTCATTTTGGTGGTCGGGCATGAAGAGAGACATCGCCCAGTATGTTGCAACCTGCTTAACGTGTCAGAAGGCGAAGGTAGAGCATCAAAGACCTGGCGGGCTGTTGCAGCAACTGGATATCCCTGAGTGGAAATGGGACAGCATCGCCATGGATTTTGTCACCCATTTACCCAGATCGGTAAAGGGTCATGATGCAATCTGGGTTATCATTGATAGGCTGACGAAGAGTGCCCACTTCCTTCCAGTGAACATGAGGATGCCTATGACCAAGTTGGCACAGTTGTACATCAAAGAGATAGTAAGGTTGCATGGGGTGCCTTCCAACATCGTTTCAGACAGAGATCCCAGGTTCACTTCACGGTTTTGGCAGACCTTGCAAGAGTGCTTGGGAACTAAGTTGAGGATGAGCTCTGCATATCATCCCCAAACAGATGGTCAGTCAGAGAGAACGATCCAATCCTTGGAAGATCTGCTGAGGACGTGCGTCTTGGATCAATTGGGATGTTGGGACGAGGTGTTGCCACTGGTGGAGTTTACCTATAATAATAGCTACCACGCCAGTATTGGGATGGCACCATATGAAGCCCTGTATGGGAGGAAATGCAGAACTCCCTTATGTTGGTACCAGGAAGGCGAGGCAGTCTTGGTTGGGCCAGAGTTGATTCAGCAGACAACCGAGATGGTGAAACAGATACAAAGCAGAATGAAAGCTTCCCAGAGTAGGCAGAAGTCCTATGCAGATCAGAGGAGAAAGCCTTTGGAGTTTGCTGCTGGAGACCACGTGTTCATGAAAGTGACACCAACCAAGGGTGTAGGACGGGCGATCAGACCAAAGAAGTTGTCCCCTAAGTTCGTGGGACCATATCAGATCTTAAGAAAGGTTGGTCCAGTGGCTTATGAGATCGCCCTACCTCCCCATTTAGCGAATCTGCACAATGTCTTTCACGTGTCACAACTGAGGAAATACATGGCAGACCCTAGTCATGTGCTGGATGTAGACGATGTGCAGATCAGGGATGACTTGTCCTTTGAAGCAAAACCAGTCAGGATTGACGATCGGCAAAGTAGACAGCTCAGAGGCAAGACCATCAACATGGTGAAAGTGGTGTGGGATGAGAGATCGGGGGATTCAACTTGGGAGTTAGAAGAACCCATGAGGGAGGCTTATCCATACCTCTTTTCCTTGTAATTCAATTTTCGGGGACGAAATTTTTTCTTGATGGGGAGAATGTAAGGACCTGTAAAATTTAATTGGAATAAAAGAGATATATTTTAAATGAATTCTAAGTATGTCTTTATTTAAAATGAAAAGGAAGGAAAGTGTAGTTTGGAAGGCTATGAGATCGCCTAGTAGTACATGATCGTCGGTCGCCTGCTACACATGAGCACCAGGGCGCGAGGCATGCAGGCATCGCGCGGGCGCGAGACATGCAGGCATCACGCGGGCGCGAGACATGCAGGCATCGCGCTGGCGCGAGGCATGTGGACGTCGCGCGGGCGCGAGGCATGTGGACGTCGCGCGGGCGCGAGGCATGCGGGCGTCGCCAGGGCGCGAGGCATGCGGGCATTGCCAGGGCACGAGAGGCATGCGGGCATCGCCAGGGCGCGAGGTATGCGGGCATTGCCAGGGCGCGAGAGGCATGCGGGCATTCGCCAGGGCGCGAGGCATGCAGGGCGTCGCCAGGGTTAGGCATCGGTCGTCCCGTACAGGGAGACATCGGTCGTCTTCCAGGGCGAGGGGGGGGACATCGGTCGTTCGCCAGGATGAGTCAGCGGTGGAAAGTTATCGCGCGACGTCGAGTTTCACACAGAGTAAGGTGGGACCCAGGCTCCCAGCATGAAACGTCCTGCATGCGCGACACGTAGGCAAAAAGAGTGGTTCAGGCTAGTGACCTCAGAGTGTTAGCCTGCGCAGAGGCACGCTTAGTCGTACTGTTCAGTGAAGCGTACACGCAAACTTCCCTGCAGAGTGGGTGGTGGCAGCGGTTTTTGTGGAGAAGTCAGCTTAAGATACAAAAACCCATTTCTGAGAGAGAAAGAAAGAAACGTCGCAGTTGTTCAAGAGCGAAAGAGTGAGTTCACCTCCCTTGTTCTCCATTCTCTCCTTCGCACTGCGATTCTAGCACCTTCACACAAGAGTACGACGAACGACGACCACCATTAGAGCACCTGGGAGGTTCTCTGCAAGTCCTTCAACCAGACGCAAAAATAGAGCCAAGGCGTTGTTCAAGCTTCGTTGGGTTTCAGAGCTCCTGGTGTTTTGCGCAAGCCCAGGTAAGGGAAGCTAGCCTTCGTTTTCAATACAAGCCATAGTTTTGCTGTTTCTGAAGTGAGGGCGACGTGGTCGCTGTAAGGACCTGAAAAATTTATTGGAATAAAAGAGTTATATTTTAAATAAATTCTAAGTATGTTTTTATTTAGAATAGAAAGGGAGGAAAAAGTTAAGTTTAGAAGGCTACGAGGTCGCCGGTCGTCTGCTACACATGAGCGCCAGGTGGACATCGCGCGGGCGCGAGAGGCATGCAGGCATCGCGCGGACGCGAGGGGCATGCGGGCATCGCGCGGACGCGAGGCACGCGGGCATTGCCAGGGCGCGATGCATGTGGACGTGGCCAAGGCGCGAGAGTTATGAGGGCGTCGCCAGAGGAAGACATCGGTCGAGAGTCTTCGCGCGAGAGGTCATCGGTCGAGAGTCTTCGCGCGAGAGGTCATCGGTCGAGAGTCTTCGCGCGAGAGGTCATCGGTCGAGAGTCTTCGCGCGAGAGGTCATCGGTCGAGAGTCTTCGCGCGAGAGGTCATCGGTCGAGAGTCTTCGCGCGAAAGGTCATCGCGCTACGTTAAGTTATACACAGAGAACGTGGGACCCAGACATCCAGCATGAGACGTTCTGCACGCGCGCCACGTAGACGAAAAGGGTGGTTCAGAATAGTGACATCAGAATGTTGGCATGCGCGGGAGACACTCACGGTCGTACTGTTCAGAGCAGTGGCTGGCATGCACAAGCGACAACAGTGGCAGTACTGTTCAGAGCAGTGGTTTGCATGCACAAAAGACAACCGGGGTCGTACTGTTCAGAGGAACGTACGCCCAGGCTTTTGCAGAAAAAGGGGAGGGCAGCAGTATACGAGGACAGGTATGGTTGGGATCAAAACCCACTGAGAGGAGGCAAAGAGCGTTACAAGTGACCCAAGAGTGAAAGAGCGAGACTATCTCCATCCTCCTCCTTTCTCCCCTTCGCGCTGCGTTTTCCAGGCATCCTCAAGCACCAGTTCGACGTTTGCCCTTGGAGCACTTGGGTGGTTCTCTGCAAGCTCTTCAAACCAGACACAAGAACAGAGTCAAAGCGTTCTTCAAGCTTCGTTGGATTTCGGAACTCCTGGTGTTTGCGCAAGTCCAGGTAAGGGAAGCTAGACCTCTTTTCCATACGAGCCATAGTTTAGCTATCTTCTGAAGTGAGGGCGACGTGGTCGCCATTTTCGTTTTCATCTGCGTAAAATGCTCTGTTTGTGTGCTTGGGCGACGAGGTCGCCGGTTTTATATACAATCTTCGAAACACTCTGTTTTTGAACTAGATCGCCGGTTTTGGCGCTGTTTTACGAACTCCTCTGTTTTGATACTGTTTTGAAACTACTTGAGATTTACATGAGGTATTCGAAGATCTGAAGCTTTGAAATGGTTGTTGATGTGATTTGAATGATTTATTTGAATGGTATGATGTGTTGGATGTGGTGAGTGTGAGGTCGAGGCATAGTATTTTCAGGAAAGAAAATACCGTGTAAGATCTTGTAGTAGGTGCATTGATCGGTGATTAAGAACGAGATATCCTGACTCTGCTGAGGTAATGGACTCACGTAGAGGAAGTTACTCAGTTGTTGAGAGTCGAAGGAGGTTCACCTGTATGGGTGGGTTGTTTGAAAGAGAACAAACCGACCTGTTTCGCGTGGATTAACCCTGTCATGCTGTATGGTGATGTGTGAGATTCATTATACGCTGATGAATGTGAGAGATTTCACGGCGACCCTGTGGATGTGAGAGATTCCACAGTGGGCAATATGGCAGGTGCAGATCTCTGAGTCTAATCAATGCACGAGTATTCCGGAATTAGTGTCTTGTGTCTATGTATTGTGAGTCAGTGGAAAACCTGACGTGAGAAATGAGGAACACTGTATGTGGATAGACACTTGCTGCACTGTGTGATATGAACTACTCTTGAGGAATTGTGAAATGTGGGTTTTTACTTGATGGTATGTGGGAAGAATGAGAAAGCTGATGTTTTTACGTGGGTGCCTTAAATTAATTTATCTTGATTTTAAAGTTCATATCTAAATTCTCTTTTAAAACTGTCTAGCTTACCCTGCGTTTTCGTTTGTGGATGTTCTTCTTAAAACTTGTGATGATCGTGTATGATTTACACGGGAGCAGATGACGTTGCAGGAAAGTGAGATCGCCGGTCTGATAGGAGATCGCCGGTCTGATAGGAGATCGCCTGGCTGATAGGAGATCACCTGATTGACTAGGAGATCGCCCTTTTTTTTTTTAGCATATCGCCCGATTTGTCTTTTGTTGTATTTTTTGGTTAAGTGCTTTTGGAAAGATTCACAGTTTGTGTATTAAACTCCCGATGAGGAGAAACTCCATTATATATATATATGATTATGTTTATTTCAAAATACTTGTTTATCTTCATTTATATTATATAAATATGAAATGTATTTGGTGGGATGTTACATTAATGGTATCAGAGCAGTTCGTCCTTAGGATGACCTGAGGGCTGTGGATCCATTGTGTTTCTTCTGCTCATAAAAGTTATTTGAGTTTTTAAAACAACAACTATAGTGAAAGGTTTTCAAACGTTTTGTATTGAAAAGTTTGTGTGTGCTTCTGTGCTTTAGTGAACGTATACTCTAGCTGAAAATCTTAGTATTAAGGGTGAGAAGATCTTGATGAAGTAATGAGGGTGCACACTCATAACTGGATCGAGATGATTCTCAATCTTAATTCCAAAGATTTGATGTTTAGTATACATTGAATGCTGGTGTGATCTAGTTTAGCTTATTGAGTGTTTCTGCAATTGACTGAAAATGGTTGTTTGAACTGATGGTGATGATATCAGTAGCTGTTCTAATACCTTGCTTGAGATTCTAAGTATTACGAGTATGTTGTTAAGCTCAAATTCTTGATGACTTTGAGATGCTGACCTTTGTAAGGTCTAGTTATTACCTCCTGAATGAATTGATTTCTTATCAATCTCATTCCTGTAGTTGTAGGGAATATAGAAAACTCATAGCTTCAAGATCCGAAACAAGAGAGATGGCACGTAGACCCTCTACCCCTCCCCAACCTTCTTCTGAAATGGGTCAGATTGCCAAGGCCATCGAGATGATGGCAAGTGCCATCCAGCAGCAGAATGCGGCGATGTCTCAAAATCACCAAGCTACAATGCAACAGTGGGAGACCGCCAGATCGCCGCAACAACCCCCGACGTCGGTCAGCCTCAGGAGCATATGGGACTGACTGAGTTCCTCAGGCACAACCCACCTAAGTTCAGTGGGAACGTTACCCCTGATCAAGCAGATCAGTGGGTCAGGGGTTAGAGAAGATATTCAGGGCGACTTCCTGCCCTGAAGACAAGAAGCTGGTGTTTGCCACATACCTCCTGTCTGGGGAAGCTGAGTTCTGGTGGATGGGAACTCAACAGATGATGGAGGCCCGAGAGGAAGTGATGGATTGGGAAAGCTTCAGAGTGAGGTTCTTGGAGAAGTACTTCCCAGACAGCGCAAGATTTGCGAAGGAAGCTGAGTTCCTGAGGTTGGAGCAGGGGGATATGTCTGTGAATGCCTATGCTGCTCGGTTCGAGTACCTCGCCAGGTTTTATACCCAAGCCACCTCTGAGGCTTGGAGGTGTAGGAAATTCGAAGAAGGACTGAAGCATGGGCTGAAGAGGACCATAGCCCCGATGTGCATTAGAGAATTTCATGCCTTAGTGGAGAAGGCGAAAATGGTGGAGACTCTAGAGAAGGGTGAGTCTCGGGTGAGCAGGGTCCCACCCAGGCGGTCCCTCCAATGGAAGGCAAGGTTACAGCAACAGCAGTTTAAGCCACGCGAGCCTCCACAGCATAGGCGAGAGCAGCACCACCCCAGTCTCATCAGCACAAACCAGGAAATTTCAAATGCTTCCTTTGCGGTGGGCCACAACGCAGCCAATGTGTGCCCCAAGAAAGACTCAGAGAGGAGATGCTTTACCTGCCGAAGACGGGGCACGTTGCCAAGTATTGTCCTACTCAGCACAGAATGACTCAACCCTGGTTCCTCCCAGCAGATGAGGAACGAAGGCAACAGACCTCAGGCAACCGGGAGGGTGTTTGCCATGTCAGGAGCTGAGGCGTCCCAATCAGGTAACCTGTGCAGAATGTTTGCTTTATAGCTGGTAGAGGTGTAAAAACTTTGTTGATTCTGGAGCGACACACTCCTTTGTGTCAAGCATGTGTGTAGCCGAGTTGGGCCTTGTGGTGAGAGAGTTACCCTTCTCACTGTTTTGGTCTCTACACCTGCGTCAGGACAGGTGTTGACCTCCACAGTTTGCCCTGAATGTCCAGTGATAGTAGAGGGGACGTAGATTCAAAGTGAACTTGATCTGCCTACCTCTTCAGGACCTGGATGTTATCCTGGGAATGGATTGCTAGCTGCCAATCATGTTCTCATAGACTGTGGTAGGCAGGAGGTAGCATTTCCAGACCCCCAGAATCAGAGGTGTGGCCAGTTCAAAGAGGGCGATCAGAGTTGGAGGAAAGGGCGAGGTGCTTCGTGATGCTAGCTCGGTTTGGAAGTGAGAATGAAGGGGACGTAAGCAGAATAACAGTGGTGAGGGATTTCACGGATGTATTTCCCAGAAGAGGTGCCTGGGTTACCCCCTAAGAGAGAATTGGATTCTCTATTGACTTGGTACCCCGTGGAGCTGGACCAATATCAATGGCACCTTACAGGATGGCACCAGCCGAGTTAGTAGAGTTAAAGAAGCATTGGAAGAGCTGGCTGGAGAAACAAAGTTCATCAGGCCCAGTGTATCTCCGTGGGGAGCTCCAGTGCTCCTAGTCAAGAAGAAGGATGGAGGGTCTCGGTTGTGTATAGACTACAGGCAATTGAACAAATTGACCATCAAGAACAAGTACCCCCCACCCCCCCTACCTCGGATTGACGATTTGATGGACCAGATTCAGGGGGCCTCGGTGTTCTCCAAGATTGACCTGAGATCGGGGTATCACCAAATCTTGGTAAAAGCTGAAGATGTTCAGAAGACAGCTTTTAGGTCTAGATATGGGGCACTACGAGTATGTAGTGATGCCATTTGGAGTCCACCAATGCTCCAGCTCTATTCATGGACTACATGAATGGATTTTTCGCCTTTCTTGACAAGTTTGTGGTGGTCTTCATAGATGACATCCTCATTTATTCAAGGACCGAGGAAGAGCATGAGGAACACCTGAGGACAGTATTGGAAATACTGAGGGAGAAGCAAGCTCTATCCAAGTTCCTAAGTGTGAGTTCTGGCTAAGGGAAGTCAACTTCTTAGGACACGTGATATCTTGCCCAGGGGATCTCGTATAGATCCAGCCAAGTAGAGGCTGCTGCAATGGAACGTCCTAAGACAGTGACTGAGATAAGGAGCTTTGTGGGGTTGGCGGGCTACTATCGGAGGTTCATTGAGGATTTTTCCAAATTTGTGGCTCCTTTAACACAACTGACCCGCAAGGACCACCCTTTGCTTGGACCGACCGATGTGAGCAGAGCTTCAGGGAACTCTAAAGGAGAGGTTGACCAGTGCTCCAGTGCTGGTGATTCCAGAAGTAGGAAGACTTTTGATGTCTTCTGTGATGCCTCACATCAAGGCTTGGATGCGTCTTGATGCAAGAGAGAGAGGGTGGTTGCATATGCTTCAAGCACCTCAAGGTGCATGAGAGAAACTACCCTACTCATGATTTGGAGTTGGCAGCGGTAGTGTTTTGCCTTGAAGATCTGGAGGCATTATCTGTATGGAGCTCGTTACCAGGTGTTCAGTGACCACAAGAGCTTGAAGTACCTGTTCGATCAGAAGGAGCTAAACATGAGACAAAGAAGGTGGTGGAATTCCTAAAGGACTACGACTTTCAACTCATGTATCACCCAGGGAAGGCCAATGTAGTGGCAGATGCCTTGAGTAGGAAGTCTATACAAGTCGCCACCATGATGATGGAAAGAGCAGAAACTGATCGAGCAGTTTCAGGACTTAACCTGGGAGTAGAGTTTCACGTGAATCACATTAGTTGTAGTAAGCTGACTATAACTAATGACTTCCTGGGAATGTTGAAGGATAAGCAATTGGAGGACCCTAGCCTGAAGCGCACTATGAGTCGCTAGGAACAGATCAGTGAGAGGCTTTGAGATGGGCGATGATGGGATCTTGAGGTTTGATGGCAGGATTTGCATACCCGCAAATGATGAGTTGAAGAAGATGA
>JAAFYQ010000280.1:0-16547 GCA_013389735.1 Phaseolus lunatus
TTTTTCTGCTTCAGATTTTGAACTATTATTTTCTATTCCTACAACTATAAGAATGAGATCGATAAGAATCAATTATTTCAGAAGATAACATTTGAATCTTTCAAAGGCAAGCATCTCAAAACATCTAGAATTTGAGTTTATCAACAAAATCATAATACTTATAATATAAGTATAACACCAAAATAGTTATTGGTGTAAAAAAATTAATCAAAAAGACAGCTTTCAATCAAAAACAAAAACACTTAATAAATGAATAAATCACCCAGGAATTTGATATATGCTAAACGTCCAACTTTAGAATTAAGATTGAGAATCATCTCGATTCAGTTATGAGTGTGCACCCTCACATACTTTATCAAGATCCTTTCATTCTTAATACTAAAATTTTCATTTAGAACATACCTTTACTAGAGCACAAACAGATTTCAATAAGAAAAACATTTGAAAACCTTTCACTAAAGCTTCAATTAAGACTCCAATAGTTATTTATAAGCAGAAGAAACAACACCATGAACCACTACTCTCAGGTCATCCTAAGGATGACTGCTCTGATACCAAAAATGTAACATCCCTAAATTTCTACTCATATATATATATATATATATATATATATATATATATATATAATATATATAATATATATATATTATACTGAAAATAAAACAGATAATATGAAATTAAATATACATACATCTATCTCTAAATGTATTTCAAAATAAACATCCCTCTTCGCAGGATTTTAATACATACATCAAAGTTTTAAAATAAATAAAATACAACATTCAAATTATCTATCCCTTTTCTCCAAAACTCACTGAGGAGCTCTATCACCTGCAACCTTGTCTGCTCCCATGTAATTAACATAACACGATCATCACAGATTAAAGAAAACAAAACACAGAACAAAACACAGGGTAAGCTACTATTTTTAAAACTTCAAATATGAAAACTTTATATCAACATAAACCATCAATATTCACACATTTCATATAAATTCATCAAGTGTCTACCACGTTAATACTCCCACATTACTCTTGTCAGATTTCTACTGACTCACAATACATAGACACTTGACTCTACTTCCGGAAGACCTCGTGCGTTGACTTAGACTCAAAATCTGCAACCTATCATACTATATCACACTGTGAATCCACACAGCTATGCGCATAAATAACCTCAATATCATCTCTCTCCCTAGTATGACAGGGTTAATTCATATAACAGGTCGAGTTAGTTATCTTTCAAACAACTTACCCATTCATATAACCCTCCCTCGAGTCTCACCACCTGAATAACTTCATCTATATGATTCCATATATCAGGAGAGTCAGGATATCTCCTTCTAACGAATCCCTATCAATGCACATTCTACACGAATCTTAACACGGTATTTTTCTTTCCTAAAATACTATGCCTTGATCACACTTTTCACATCATTCCATATATCATACAACACATCCATGAACAATTCAATCATATCATATTTTAACCTTTTCTAAACAATCCAAATCACAAAATCAAATATACCAAAGTTTAGAATTTTCGAAGATCATATACATTTCACAGCATCTACTATATTTAAATTTCACATTTCAATCCCAAACAATTTTCCGATCTACACAAAACAAGGCATCGTGCAAGAAAATTTGAAATTGGTGACCACGTGCCCTGTCTTTTGGCAGGCAAACATCTCCTCTCAGAAGTCTTCTTGAAGTGCATTGGAGGTGTGGGGTCCACCACAATGGGAGACACTTGGGTTTCCAATGTTGCTGCCGCTGAAACTGGGGAGAGGAGCGCTGCTCCTGCCCGATGTGGTGGAGGTCTCGCATAGGGCTTGCTTTGTGGGTGCTGTGCTTTAGCTTTCCCACTGGAAGAACCTCCGGGGTGTGACCTGACCACCCGAGAATCACCCTTTTCCAGGGTCTCCACCATCTTCGCCTTTCTACTAAGGCGTGAAATTCCTGATGCACATCGGGGCTATGGTCCTCTTCAGTCCATGCTTCAGCCCCTCTTCGAATTTCCTACACCTCCAGGCCTCGGAGGTCGCCTGGGTATAGAACCGGGCGAGGTACTCAAAACGAGCAGCATAGGCGTTCACTGACATATCCCCCTGCTCCAACTTCAGGAACTCTGCTTCCCTCGCAAAACTTGGCGCTGTCAGGGAAGTATTTCTCCAAGAACTTCACCCTGAAGCTCTCCCAATCCAATACATCCCCCTCGGGCCTCCATCATCTGCTGAGCTCCCATCCACCAGAACTCAGCTTCTCCTGATAGCAGATAAGTGGCGAACAGCAATTTCTTCTCTTCAAGGGCAGGAGGTCGCCCTAAAGATTTTCTCCAACTCCCTGACCCACTGATCTGCCTGGTCAGGGGTAGCATTCCCACTGAACTTGGGTGGGTTGTGCCTCATGACTCGGTCAGTCCCATCTGTTCTTGAGGCTGACCGACGTGGGAGTTTGTCTCAGCAGATCGAGCAGTTTCCCAGTGTTGCATTGTAGCTTGATGGTTCTGAGCCATCGCTGCATTCTGCTGCTGAATGGCAGTTGCCATCATCTCGATGGCCTTGGCAATCTGGCTCATCTCTGAGGAAGGTTGGGGTGGGGTAGAAGGTCTACGTGCCATTCTTCTTCTTCGTTTTGGATTCTGAATCTATTGGTTTCTATATTCCCTACAACTACAAGAATGAGATCGATCAGAAATCAATTCATTCAGGATGTACCATCTAGACCTTACAGAGGTCAACATCTCAAAGTCATTAAGAATTTGAGTTCATCAACAGGATTATAACACTATAACTCAAACAAACAAACACCAGAACAATTACTGGTGTGCAACATCAATCCAAACGACCACTCTCAGTCAATTACAAGAACCCCAAATAATCACACCAAATTCAATGTAGGCTAAACATCAAACCTTTGGAATTAAGATTACGAATCATCCCGATCCAGTTATGAGTGTGCACCCTCATTACTTTATCAGGATCTTCTCATTCTTAATACCAAGATTTTCAATTAGAGCATACATTCACTAAGGCACACACAAAATCTCAATACAAAAACGCTTGAAAACCTTTCCCTATAGTTGTTATTTAAACTCAAATAGATTTTATGAGCAGAAGAAACACAATGGATCCACAGCCCTCAGGTCATCCTAAGGACGAACTGCTCTGATACCATTAATGTACACATCCCGCAAAATAAAACCATACATACATGTATAATGAAAATAAAGGTAAACAATATATATTGAAGAGTACATGATATTATATATATAAGAAATGAAGTTGCTCCTCTTAGGGAGTTAAATACATAACCAGGTCAATGTTTTCAAAATTTAAAACGAAATTCAACCAAATACAACAAGACCGGCGATCTCCATACATGAACCGGCGATCTGGTAACAGAAGGCCCAAACAGGCGATCTGCAGCAGGACATAAATCCGGCGATCACCACCAAGAGATAGAAAACCGGCGATCACCACAAACAGGCGGCGATCTCTTCCTCGGCGACCACTCCTAAGGAGCTCTACTTCCTGGAAGATCATCTGCTCCCGTGTAAGTTATACACGATCATCACAGTTTTAAGAGAAAAACAGCCAACGAGCAGAACACGCAGGGTAAGCTAGATTTTAAAGAGAGTTTAAAAAGGGATACTTAAAATAAATCAAGGTAAACATTTCAAGATATCACGTAAAGTATCAAGTTCCTCATACTCTTCACCTGATCGCCCAGAAATCACACATTTCGCAATATTTTCCAGAGTCATTCTATTTCACAACTGTATCAAGTGTCTATCATTTCAAGTTCCTCATTTCACATGTCAGTCCACCACTGACTCAGCACACAGACACTTGACACTACTTCCGGAAGACTCATGCATTGATTAGACTCAGAGATCTGCACCTGTCATACCATACCATACCACTGTGAAATCCACACAGGGTCGCTGTGAATCCACACAGCATGCGCATATATAATCTCAATGTCAATAGTTCTCCCGGTAATGACAGGGTTAATCCATAGAACAGGCGGAGCTCGTTCTTTTTCACACAGACGCCCATTCATATGAACCTCCTTCGACTCTCACCAAGTGAGTAACTTCCCTCTATGTGATTCCATTATCTCAGCAGAGTCAGGATATCCCCTTAGGAATCACCGATCAATGCACATCCTACACGATCTTACACGGTATTTTCTTTCCTTGAAATACTATGCCTCGATCCACATTCACATCATGCAACACATCTCATAACACTTAAAGGAAAGATTTCAATCACAGCAAAAGCTCACTCCAAGGTTCTTATTTCCGAATATCTCATTTAAATCTCATACCGTTTCAAAAACAACATCAAAAACAGGGAGTTCGTAAACAACGCCAAAATCGGCGATCTAGTTCAAAAAGGGTATTTCGAAGTCTGCATTTAAAAACCGGCGACCACGTCGCCCAAACACATAGCACAGAGCATTTTACAAAGATGAAAACGAAAACCGGCGACCACGTCGCCCTCACTCTTCAGAAATAGCTAAACTATGGCTTGTATTGAAAATGAAGTCTAGCTTCCCTTACCTGGACTTGCGCAAACACCTAGAGTTCCGAAACCCAACAAAGCTTGAAGAACGCCTTGGCTCTGTTTTTGCGTCTGGTTGAAGGACCTGCAGAGAACTGCCAGGTGCTCTAATGGTGGCTGTCGCTCGTCGTACCTCTCGTGTGAAGGTGCTAGAATCGCAGTGCGAAGGAGATATCTGGAGGAGAAGGGAGGTAACTCACTCTTTCTCTCTTTGAATGCTGCAACGTCTTTTTTTCTCTCAGCAGAGGGTCTCTGCATCTTAAACCAACTTATCCACCAAAAAAGCAGCTGCCCCCCCCCACTCTGCAGAGAAGTCTGAGTGTACGTTTCCCTGAACAGTACGACTACAGTTGTCTCTTGCGCAGGCCAACCACTCCCTGAACAGTACTACTGAGCGTGCCTCTGTGCAGGCTAACACTCTGAGGTCACTATTCTGAACCACCCTTTTTGTCTACGTGGCGCGTGCAGGACGTTCCATGCTGGAAGTCTGGGTCCTACCCTCTCGTGTGTAACTCGACGTCGCGCGATGACCTTTCACCGATACCACAGGCGCGAAGTCTATCCACCGATGACCTCTCCCGCGAAGGCTATCCACCGATGACCTCTCGCGCGAAGGCCATCCACTGATGACCTATCGCGCGAAGGCTATCCACCGATGCTCTCTCGCGCGAAGACAATCCACCGATGACCTCTCGCTGGCGAACGACCGATGTCTCCCCCTGGCAAAGCCCGCATGCCTGCCTCTCGCGCCCTGGCAATGCCCGCATGTCTCGCGCCCTGGCGATGCCCGCATGCCTCTCGCGCCCTGGCAATGCCCGCATGCCTCTCGCCCGCGCGATGCCTGCATGCCTCGCGCCCTGGCGACGTCCACATGCCTCGCGCCCGCGCGATGCCTGCATGCCTCGCGGCCTGGCGCCCATGGTAGCAGGCGACCGGCGATCATGTACTACTAGGCGATCTCATAGTCTTCCAAACTACACTTTCCTTCCTTTTCATTTTAAATAAAGACATACTTAGAATTCATTTAAAATATATCTCTTTTATTCCAATTTAATTTTTACAGGTCCTTACATTCTCCCCATCAAGAAAATTTTCGTCCCCGAAATTGAATTACAAGGAAAAGAGGTATGGATAAGCCTCCCTCATGGGTTCTTCTAACTCCCAAGTTAAATCCCCGATCCTCATCCCATCCACTTCACACCATTTCACCATGTTGATGGTCTTGCCTCTGAGCTGTTTACTTTGCCGATCGTCAATCCTGACTGGTTTTGCTTCAAAGACAAGTCATCCCTGATCTGCACATCGTCTACATCCAGCACATGACTAGGGTCTGCCATGTACTTCCTCAGCTGTGACACGTGAAAGACATTGTGCAGATTCGCCAGATGGGGTAGGTGGGGGGGATATCTCATAAGCCACTGGACCAATCCTTCTTAAGATCTGATATGGTCCCACGAATTTAGGAGACAACTTCTTTCTTTGACCTGATCGCCCGTCCTACACCCTTGGTTGGTGTAACTTTCATGAACACGTGGTCTCCAGCAGCAAACTCCAAAGGCTTTCTCCTCTGATCTGCATAGGACTTCTGCCTACTTTGAGAAGCTTTCATCCTGCTTTGTATCTGTTGCACTTTCTCGGTCGTCTGCTGAATCAACTCTGGCCCAACCAGACTGCCTCGCCCTCCTGGTACCAACATAAGGGGGTTCTGCATTTCCTCCCATAAAGGGCTTCATAAGGTGCCATCCCAGTACTGGCGTGTAGCTATTATTATAGGTAAACTCCACTAGTGGCAACACCTCGTCCCAACTTCCCAATTGATCCAAGACGCACGCCCTCAGCAGATCTTCCAAGGATGTTATCGTTCTCTCTGACTGACCATCTGTTTGGGGATGGTATGCAGAGCTCATCCTCAACTTAGTTCCCAAGCACTCTTGTAAGGTCTGCCAAAACCGTGAAGTGAACCTGGGATCTCTATCTGAAACGATGCTGGAAGGCACTCCATGCAACCTCACTATTCCTTGGATGTATAACTGTGCCAGCTTGGGCATAGGCATCTTCATATTCACTGGAAGGAAGTGGGCACTCTTCGTCAGCCTATCAATGATAACCCAGATTGCATCATGACCCTTTACCGATCTGGGTAAATGGGTGACAAAATCCCATGGCGATGCTGTCCCATTTCCATTCAGGGATATCCAGTTGCTGCAACAACCCCCAGGTCTTGGTGTTCTACCTTTGCCTTCTGACATGTTAAGCAGTTGTCAACATACTGGGGCGATGTCTCTCTTCAATGCCCGACCACCAAAATGACTCCTTCAAGTCATGGTACACATCTTGTTCATGCCTGGATGAAGGTTAAGGCGACTCTTATGACCTTCCTCTAGGATCATTTTCTTCACTCTTCTTTTGCAGGTATGCAAATTCTGCCTTTAAATCTCAAGATCCCATCATCGCCCATCTCAAAGTCTCTCGCCTGATCTGTCCCTAGTGACTCCACAGTACGCGCCAGGCTAGGGTTCCTCTAACTCTGCTTATCCCTTAACATCCCAAGCCTTGATGTGAAGCGTCACAGAAGACATCAAAAGGTCTTCCTACCTCGGGGATCACCAGCACTGGAGCACTGGTCAACCTCTCCTTTAGTTCCATGAAGCTCTGCTCACATCGGTCGGTCCAAGCAAAAGGTTTGATCCTTGCGGGTCAGTTGTGTTAAAGGAGCCACTACCTTGGAAAAATCCTCAATAAACCTCCGATAGTAGCCCGCCAACCCCACAAAGCTCCTTATCTCGGTGACTGTCTTAGGACGTTCCCACTGCAGCACTGCCTCTACCTTGGCTGGATCCACCGAGATCCCCTGAGCAGATATCACGTGTCCTAAGAAGTTGACTTCCTTCAGCCAAACTCACACTTAGAGAACTTGGCATAGAGTTGCTTCTCCCTCAGGATCTCCAATACTGTCCTCAGGTGTTCCTCATGCTCTCCTCGTCCTTGAATAAATGAGGATGTCGTCTATGAAGACCACCACAAACTTATCCAAGAAAGGGCGAAAAATCCTATTCATGTAGTCCATGAACAGGGCTGGGGCATTGGTGACTCCAAACGGCATCACTACATACTCATAGTGCCCATACCGAGACCTAAAAGCTGTCTTTTGAACATCCTCAGCTTTTACCAAAATTTGGTGGTACCCGATCTCAGATCAATCTTGGAGACACCGAGGCCATGAATTTGGTCCATCAAATCATCAATCCTAGGCAGGGGTACTTGTTCTTGATGGTTAACTTGTTCAACTGCCTGTAATCTATACACACAGCCGAGACCCTCCATCCTTCTTCTTGACTAGGAGCACTGGAGCTCCCCATGGAGACACACTGGGTCTGATGAATTGCTTCCCCAGCAAGTCTTCCACTTGCTTCTTTAACTCCCCTAACTCGGCTGGTGCCATCCTGTAAGGTGCCATTGACACTGGTCCAGCTCCAGGTACCAAGTCAATAGAGAATTCCACTTCTCTCTTAGGGGTAACCCAGGTACTTTCTTCTGGGAATACGTCCCGTGAAATCTTTCACCACGGGTATTCTGCTTACGTCCCCTTCATTCTCCACTTCCAACCGGGCTAGCATCACGAAGCACCTCGCCCCTTCTTCCAATTCCGTCTGCCCTTGCTGAGCAGATATCACCTCTGATCCTTGGAGGTCTGGAACGCAATCCTCTGACTACCGCAGTCAATGAGAACGTGATTGGCAGCTACCAATCCATTCCCAGGATAACATCTAAGTCCTGAAGAGGTAGGCAGATCAAGTTCACCTTGAATCTGCGTCCTTCTACAATCACTGGACATTCGGGGCATACTGTAGAGGTCGACACCTGTCCTGACGCAGGTGTAGAGACCAACAGTTCGAAAGGTAACTCCTTCACCAGGAGGCCCAACTCGGCTACACACAGGCTTGACACAAAGGAGTGTGTCGCTCCAGAATCAAACAAAGCTTTTACAACCTCTACCAGCAATAAAACAAACACCTTGTATGAGGTTACCTGACTGAGATGCTTCTGCTCCAGACATGGCAAACACTCTCCCTGTCGCCTGAGGTCTGCTGCCTTCGTTTCTCATCTGCTGGGAGCCACTGGGTTGGGTCGCCCCATTCCTGCTAGGGCATTCTCTAGCAACGTGCCCTGTCTTTTGGCAGGCAAACATCTCCTCTCAGAAGTCTTCTTGAAGCATGCATTGGAGGTGTGGTCCCCACAATGGAGACACTTGGGTTTCCAATGTTGCTGCCTGCTGGAAACTGGGGAGGCGCTGCTCCTGCCCGATGTGGTGGAGGTCTCGCATAGGGCTTGCTTTGTTGGTGTGCTGTGCTTTAGCTTTCCCACTGAAGAACCTCCGGGGTGTGACCTGACCACCCGAGAATCACCCTTTTCCAGGGTCTCCACCATCTTCGCCTTTTCTACTAAGGCGTGAAATTCCCTGATGCACATCGGGGCTATGGTCCTCTTCAGTCCATGCTTCAGCCCCTCTTCGAATTTCCTACACCTCCAGGCCTCGGAGGTCGCCTGGGTATAGAAACCGGGCGAGGTGTACTCAAACGAGCAGCATAGGCGTTCACTGACATATCCCCCCTGCTCCAACTTCAGGAACTCTGCTTCCCTCGCAAACTTGGCGCTGTCAGGGAAGTATTTCTCAAGAACTTCACCCTGAAGCTCTCCCAATCCAATACATCCCCTCGGGCCTCCATCATCTGCTGAGCTCCCATCCACCAGAACTCAGCTTCTCCTGATAGCAGATAAGTGGCGAACAGCAATTTCTTCTCTTCAGGGCAGGAGGTCGCCCTAAAGATTTTCTCCAACTCCCTGACCCACTGATCTGCCTGGTCAGGGGTAGCATTCCCACTGAACTTGGGTGGGTTGTGCCTCATGAACTCGGTCAGTCCCATCTGTTCTTGAGGCTGACCGACGTGGGAGTTTGTCTCAGCAGATCGAGCAGTTTCCCAGTGTTGCATTGTAGCTTGATGGTTCTGAGCCATCGCTGCATTCTGCTGCTGAATGGCAGTTGCCATCATCTCGATGGCCTTGGCAATCTGGCTCATCTCTGAGGAAGGTTGGGGTGGGGTAGAAGGTCTACGTGCCATCTTCTTCGTTTTGGATTCTGAATCTATTGGTTTCTATATTCCCTACAACTACAAGAATGAGATCGATCAGAAATCAATTCATTCAGGATGTACCATCTAGACCTTACAGAGGTCAACATCTCAAAGTCATTAAGAATTTGAGTTCATCAACAGGATTATAACACTTATAACTTCAAACAAAACACCAGAACAATTACTGGTGTGCAGACATCAATCCAAACGACCACTCTCAGTCAATTACAAGAACACAAAATAAATCACACCAGAATTCAATGTAGGCTAAACATCAAACCTTTGGAATTAAGATTACGAATCATCCCGATCCAGTTATGAGTGTGCACCCTCATTACTTTATCAGGATCTTCTCATTCTTAATACCAAGATTTTCAATTAGAGCATACATTCACTAAGGCACACACAAAATCTCAATACAAAAACGCTTGAAAACCTTTCCCTATAGTTGTTATTTAAAACTCAAATAGATTTTATGAGCAGAAGAAACACAATGGATCCACAGCCCTCAGGTCATCCTAAGGACGAACTGCTCTGATACCATTAATGTAACATCCCGCAAAATAAAACCATACATACATGTATAATGAAAATAAAGGTAAACAAATAATATTGAAGAGTACATGATATTATATATATAAGAAATGAAGTTGCTCCTCTTAGGGAGTTAAATACATAACCAGGTCAAATGTTTTCAAAATTTAAAACGAAATTCAACCAAATACAACAAGACCGGCGATCTCCATACATGAACCGGCGATCTGGTAACAGAAGGCCCAAAACAGGCGATCTGCAGCAGGACATAAATCCGGCGATCACCACCAAGAGATAGAAAACCGGCGATCACCACAAACAGGCGATCTCTTCCTCGGCGACCACTCACTAAGGAGCTCTACTTCCTGGAAGATCATCTGCTCCCGTGTAAGTTATACACGATCATCACAGTTTTAAGAGAAAAACAGCCAACGAGCAGAACACGCAGGGTAAGCTAGATATTTTAAAGAGAGTTTAAATAAGGATACTTAAAAATAATCAAGGTAAACAATTTCAAGATATCACGTAAGTATCAAGTTCCTCATACTCTTCACCTGATCGCCCAGAAATCACACATTTCGCAATATTTTCCAGAGTCATTCTATTTCACAACTGTATCAAGTGTCTATCAATTTCAAGTTCCTCATTTCACATGTCAGTCCACCACTGACTCAGCACACAAGACACTTGACACTACTTCCGGAAGACTCATGCATTGATTAGACTCAGAGATCTGCACCTGTCATACCATACCACTGTGAAATCCACACAGGGTCGCTGTGAATCCACACAGCATGCGCATATATAATCTCAATGTCAATAGTTCTCCCGGTATGACAGGGTTAATCCATAGAACAGGCGGAGCTCGTTCTTTTTCACACGAGACGCCCATTCATATGAACCTCCTTCGACTCTCACCAAGTGAGTAACTTCCTCTATGTGATTCCATTATCTCAGCAGAGTCAGGATATCCCCTTAGGAATCACCGATCAATGCACATCCTACACGATCTTACACGGTATTTTCTTTCCTGAAAATACTATGCCTCGATCCACATTCACATCATGCAACACATCTCATAACACTTAAAGGAAAGATTTCAATCACAGCAAAAGCTCACTCCAAGGTTCTTATTTCCGAATATCTCATTTAAATCTCATACCGTTTCAAAGCAACATCAAAAAAGGGAGTTCGTAAACACGCCAAAACCCGCGATCTAGTTCAAAACAGGGTATTTCGAAGTCTGCATTTAAAACCGGCGACCACGTCGCCCAAACACATAGCACAGAGCATTTTACAAAGATGAAAACGAAACCCGGCGACCACGTCGCCCTCACTTCAGAAATAGCTAAACTATGGCTTGTATTGAAAATGAAGTCTAGCTTCCCTTACCTGGACTTGCGCAAACACCTAGAGTTCCGAAACCCAACAAAGCTTGAAGAACGCCTTGGCTCTGTTTTTTGCGTCTGGTTGAAGGACCTGCAGAGAACTGCCCAGGTGCTCTAATGGTGGCTGTCGCTCGTCGTACTCTCGTGTGAAGGTGCTAGAATCGCAGTGCGAAGGAGATATCTGGAGGAGAAGGGAGGTAACTCACTCTTTCTCTCTTTGAATGCTGCAACGTCTTTTTTTCTCTCAGCAGTGGGTCTCTGCATCTTAAACCAACTTATCCACCAAAAGCAGCTGCCACCCCCCCCACTCTGCAGAGAAGTCTGAGTGTACGTTTCCCTGAACAGTACGACTACAGTTGTCTCTTGCGCAGGCCAACCACTCCCTGAACAGTACTACTGAGCGTGCTCTGTGCAGGCTAACACTCTGAGGTCACTATTCTGAACCACCCTTTTTGTCTACGTGGCGCGTGCAGGACGTTCCATGCTGGAAGTCTGGGTCCTACCCTCTCTGTGTGTACTCGACGTCGCGCGATGACCTTTCACCGATGACCACAGGCGCGAAGTCTATCCACCGATGACCTCTCCCGCGAAGGCTATCCACCGATGACCTCTCGCGCGAAGGCCATCCACCGATGACCTATCGCGCGAAGGCTATCCACCGATGATCTCTCACGCGAAGACAATCCACCGATGATCTCTCGCTGGCGACGACCGATGTCTCTCCCCCTGGCAAAGCCCGCATGTCTCACGCCCTGGCGATGCCCGCATGTCTCTCGCGCCCTGGCGATGCCCGCATGCCTCTCGCGCGCCTGGCAATGCCCGCATGCCTCTCGCCTGCGCGATGCCTGCATGCCTCGCGCCCTGGCGACGTCCACATGCCTCGCGCCCGCGCGATGCCTGCATGCCTCCTCGCGCCCTGGCGCCCATGTGTAGTTGGCGACCGGCGATCATGTACTACTAGGTGTAAGGACCTGAAAATTTATTGGAATAAAGAGTTATATTTTAAATAAATTCTAAGTATGTTTTTATTTAGAATAGAAAGGGAGGAAAAAGTTAAGTTTAGAAGGCTACGAGGTCGCCGGTCGCCTGGTACACATGAGCGCCAGGTGGACATCGCGCGGGCGTGAGAGGCATGCAGGCATCGCGCGGGCGCGAGAGGCATGCAGGCATCGCCAGGGCGCGATGCATGTGGACGTGGCCAAGGCGCGAGAGTTATGAGGGTCGTCGCCAGGGAAGACATCGGTTGTCTCCCAGAGGAAGACATCGGTCGTTCGCCAGGAAGAGGTCATCGGTGGTGGTCTTCGCGCGGGGTCATCGGTGGTAGTCTTCGCGCGAGGTCATCGGTGGTAGTCTTCGCGCGAGGTCATCGGTGGTGGTCTTCGCGCGAGGTCATCGGTGGTAGTCTTCGCGCGAGGTCATCGGTGGTAGTCTTCGCGCGAGGTCATCGGTGGATCGTCTTCGCGCGAGAGGTCATCAGTGGTTTCTCTTCGAGCTGGTAGTCATCGGCGAAAGGTCATCGCGCGACGTTGAGTTACACCCAGAGAACGTGGGCCCCAGACTCCCAGCAAGAGATGTTCTGCACGCGCGCCACGTAGACAAAAGAGTGGTTCAGAATAGTGACCTCAGAGCGTAGCCTGCGCAGAGGCACGCTAGTAGTACTGTGCAGGGAAGCGTACACACGCAAACTTCCCTGCAGAGTGAGTGGTGGCAGCTGCTTGGAGGGATAAATGGTTTAAGTAAGTTACTGAAATCCACTACTGAAGAGGAAGAAACGTTGTTGTAGTCGAAGAGAGAAGAGTGAGTTCCCTCCTCCGCGTTGCGATTTCAGCCTCTCCACACAAGAGTACGACGAGAAGCAACACCATTGGAGCACTTGGGTAGTCCTCTGCAAGTTCTTCAGACCAGACGCGAAAAATGTAAGGACCTGAAAAATTTATTGGAATAAAAGAGTTATATTTTAAATAAATTCTAAGTATGTTTTTATTTAGAATAGAAAGGGAGGAAAAAGTTAAGTTTAGAAGGCTACGAGGTCGCCGGTCGCCTGCTACACTGAGCGCCAGGTGGACATCGCGCGGGCGCGAGAGGCATGCAGGCATCGCGCGGGCGCGAGAGAGGCATGCAGGCATCGCGCGGGGCGAGAGGCATGCAGGCATCGCGCGGGCGTGAGAGGCATGCAGCATCGCGCGGGCGTGAGAGGCATGCAGGCATCGCGCGGGCGCGAGGGGCATGCGGGCATCGCGCGGACGCGAGGCACGCGGGCATTGCCAGGGCGCGATGCATGTGGACGTGGCCAAGGCGCGAGAGTTATGAGGGCGTCGCCAGGGAAGACATCGGTTGTCTCCCAGAGGAAGACATCGGTCGTTCGCCAAAGAGGTCATCGGTGGTAGTCTTCGCGCGAGGTCATCGGTGGTAGTCTTCGCGCGAGGTCATCGGTGGTAGTCTTCGCGCGAGGTCATCGGTGGTAGTCTTCGCGCGAGGTCAATCGGTGGATCGTCTTCGCGCGAGAGGTCATCAGTGGTTTCTCTTCGAGCTGGTAGTCATCGGCGAAAGGTCATCGCGCGACGTTGAGTTACACCCAGAGAACGTGGGCCCCAGACTCCCAGCAAGAGACGTTCTGCACGCGCGCCACGTAGACGAAAAAAGTGGTTCAGAATAGTGACCTCATAGCGTAGCCTGCGCAGAGGCACGCTTAGGTGTACTGTCAGCGAAGCGTACACGCAAACTCCCTGCAGAGTGGGTGGTGGCAGCGGTTTTTTGTGGAGAAGTCAGCTTAAGATGCAAAAAACCCATTTCTGAGGGAGAAGGAAGAAACGTTGCTGTGGTTCCAGAGCTAAAGGTGCGTTTATCTCCCTTCTCCTCCATTCTCTCCTCGCGCTGCTGCGGTTCTAGCACCTTCACACGAGAGTACGACGAGCGACGGCCACCATTAGAGCACCTGGGAGGTTCTCTGCAAGTCCTTCAACCAGACGCGAAAAACAGAGCCAAGGTATTCTGCAAGCTTCGTTGGATTTCGAAGCTCCTGGTGGTTGCGCAAGTCCAGGTAAGGGAAGCTAGCCTTCATCTTTACTACGAGCCATAGTTATAGAACCATTTCTGAAGTGTGGGCGACGTGGTCGCCGTTTTCGCTTTCGTCTTCGTGAAATGCTCTGTGTGTGTGCTTGGGCGACGTGGTCGCCTGTTTTAAATATACAGCCTTCGAAATACCATATTTTGAACTAGATCGCCGGTTTTGGCGCTGTTTGCGAACTCCTTGTGTTTGATGTTGTTTTGAGACTTGCTGAGATTTACATGAGATATTCGAAAATATGAATCCTTTGAAATGGCTATTGCTGTGATTGCATCGTTTACTTGAGTGGTATGATGTCTTTGAATGCTGTGAATGTGGGATCGAGGCATAGTATTTTCAGGAAAGAAAATACCGTGTAAGATCTTGTGGTAGGTGCATTGATCGGTGATTCCTAAGGGGATATCCTGACCTCTGCTGAGGTTATGGAATCACGTAGAGGAAGTTACTCAGTTGTTGAGAGTCGAAGGAGGTCTATATGATGGGCGTCTCGTGTGAAAAAGAACGAGCTCCGTCTGTCATATGGATTAACCCTGTCATACCAGGAGAACTATGGTAACATTGAGATGATATATGCGCATGCTGTGTGGATTCACAGCGACCCTGGTGTGGATTTCACAGTGGTGTGGTATGACAGGTGCAGATCTCTGAGTCTAATCAACGCACGAGTCAATCCGGAAGTAGTGTCAAGTGTCTTGTGTGGTGAGTCAGTGGAAAGTCTGACATGTGAAATGAGAAACTTGAATATTGATAGACACTTGATGCTGTATTGTGAAATGGAATGACTATGGGTGTGTGGTGAATTTTGTGTGATGGTGATTGTTGGTGCGATAGCTGAATGCTATGAGCAGCTCTACGTTTTACATGGATATTTTGGAACTTGGTTTACTTGGATTTTCATGTTCTTGATTTAAACTTCTTTTAAATTATCTAGCTTACCCTTTTATCTGTTATTGTGGTTGTTTTTCTCAAAACTGTGATGATCGTGTAATTGTTACACGGGAGCAGATGATCTTCCAGGAAGAAGAGCCCTCTAGTGAGTGATCGCCGAGGAGGAGATCGCCGGTTTTCTGTCTCTATCGGGTGATCGCCTGTGTCTGCCTCCATCGGGTGATCGCCTGTTTTTTTTTTTCTGTCTTGATAGGTGATCGGTCTCGTCCGATAGGAGATCGGTTTCTTCCGATAGGAGATCGCCTGCTTTGTTTTTTTTACTGTATTTTGTTTATGTTTCTGGAAAATTTGACCGAATTTGTATTAAACTCCCTAAGAGGAGCAACTTCATTTCATATATATATTATTTTGTTCATAGAATCTATTTGTTGTAACATCCCACCAAAATAATACATGCATACATGTATAATTGAAATTAAGTGTAATCAAATAATATTGAAGAGTGCAAAATCATATGTATATATATATATCAGAAGTGAAGTTACTCCTCTTAGGGAGTTTAATACATAACCAAATCAAATGTTTGCAATGTTTAACAAAATTAAAGGAAATGCAGTAAAACCGGCGGTCTAAAAGGAACGGCGATCTCCAACATTTAAAACGGCGATCCCACACAGAAGACTTCAAACTGGCGATCTCCTACCAGGACACAAGAACCGGCGATCTCCACCGAGAGGTGGAAATGGGCGATCTCTGCCCTCGGCGACCACCCCTTTAGGGAGCTCTTCTTCCTGGAAGGTCTTCTGCTCCCGCGTAAATTACACGATCATCACAGTTTCGAGGAGGCAACCAAAATGACAGATAAAAGGGTAAGCTAGATAATATGAAAGGAGTTTAAATCATGCATATGAAAAACCCAAGTAAACCAAGTTTCCAAAATCCAAGTAAACGTAGAGCTACTCATAGCA